>QAGG01000032.1:0-247735 GCA_003138045.1 Penicillium sp. MA 6036 | reverse complement strand
GTGGGGATGGGAGGGGGGAGGGACCGGCTGTTCGGAGGTTGAGGATGATTTTGGGACATATGGGAGGGTAGGATAGTATAGGAGTGACGTGTAATAGTAAGTGTGTGTATGCTCAGGTGTTGGGTTTAGGAAGGGCTGATAGATTATAATACGTTGTATGGAGGGAGAGGAATTAAGTCAAAGTATGGTAGATAGATTATAACACGGATCCAACAGAACGACTATCCAAAAAGTATATATTCCAACCTTGGAAGCTTGATATCGTATGATACAAAAAAGACAAAAGGGTATGAAAGGCGCTGGCAAGTAGAAGCTAAGGCAAAACTACAGCTCAAGGCTAGGAGTCTGACCCTTGATGCGGCCGATGACGATATGGCCCGCATACTTGGGGATGACTTCATCGTCGTGCAGCATAGCGAATTCCTCGGTAGCATCACGGCCCATGAAGTTGAACAGGGCGTTGGCACCGCCAGGGTGCTCATCCAGCCAGTTCGTCACATCCAAAACGACGCCCTTGACGGCGATCCAAAGGTCCTCTTTTGTGTTGTGCTTGGCAACTTCTTCCATGGTGTATTCAGTCTCAGGGATCTTGAAGTTGGCGGGGTCAGACTTCGCGGCTTCCTGGGGCGCGGTGGCGGCAGCTGCAGGGGCAGCAGCTGCACCGGGGGCCTGGGCAGTGAGAGCGGGCAGAGAGCCGCCGGCGGCGCCCCATTCGACGGAGATCTTGCCGGGAGTGTTAGGGTCGATGTGGAGGGAAATCTGGCCGAGACGGCTGGAAGCCGAGCCGGCGCCGTTGGTCAGGAGTTTCTGGAAGAGGTGCTGGGATGCGGAGTCACCGGCGACACGGCCGTAGACGACACAGCCGAGGAGGGAGGAGCCACCGAGACGGTTGGCGCCGTGGACACCACCGGCCAGTTCACCGCAGGCGTAGAGACCCTCGAAGGGCTTCTGCTCGCCGTTGAGAACCTGGGCGTGCTCGTTGATCTCGATACCACCCATGGTGAAGTGCAGCACGGGCTCCATGAGAGCGACGTGGAACTCATCATCGAGGTTGAAGGGCATGTTGTGGAAGAAACGCTTGTTCCAAGGATCCTTCTTCTTGCCGTCGGCAATGAGGTTGTACTCGTCGAAGGTCTTCTTGAGGGCAGCTTCGCCGCAGCCGATTTCAGCGACGAGCTCGGCACCGGTCATCTTCTTCATGAGGCCACGGCCGGAGTAGTGGCGGGTGTGGAAGTCCAGAACCTTGGATGCCTTGCTGTTGAGGACGAGACGGATGGGCCACTTGCCCTTCTCCTTCTCCTCCCACATCTTGCCGGAGACGTAGTCGCGGTGGCCGAGCTCGTCGGAGAACCGGTTACCGTCTGCGTTGAGGAGAAGACCACCCTCACCACGGAGGGCCTCGGCGGCCAAGAACTTGAACTTGGCGTCCGGGTCTTTGGGGTCCACGAGACCAGTGGGGTGGACTTGGACCTTGTCCATGTCGATACCGTTGGCGCCGATGGCCATGAGCATCTTTTGGCCGTCACCGGTAGCGTGAGTACCGTTGGTGGAGGACAGAGCAAAGGTGTCGGGACGGTGCTGCTTGAGCAACGAGGTGTCACCGAAGTCGGCGGCGTAACCACCAGTCGCGAGAACGACGATGCCGTCCGCGGACTTCTGTTCGCCGTTGACGGAGTAGGAGACACCGGTCACGAGGTTACCAGACTTGTTGATGGAGGTGACGTTGGCCTTCTTAATGATCTGGACGCGGCCAGGCTCCTTATCGGCCAGGGTCTCCAGACGCTCCATCAGAGCGTAGGTGATCGCCATACCCGGGAACTTGGCATCGTGACCACGGTGTGTGCGGGGGTGTGTGTGCCCACCGAGACGCGAGACGAGAGTGAGATCGAGGTTGAAGACATCCTGGAGCCACTCGACAGCGGCAGCGGACTTGTAGGTCAGGACCTTGATAAGGTCGGGGCGGGCCTTGTCACGGGCCGACTTGAGGGTATCGTCGTAGAACTGCTTGACGCTGTCTTGGATGCCCAGGTCGGTCTGGGTGCGGGTGAGGGCACCGTTGATGCCGGAGGTGGCCTTGGTAGAGTTACCGCCGAAGAAGGCCTGCTTGTCGAGGACGAGGACGTTGCCACCGTTCAGGTAGACGGTGTGGGCGGCACTAAGACCGGACACTGGGAGAGGTCAGCTGAGTGGAGAGGAATGCGGAGAAGGGATACGTACGTCCACCGCCGACCACAATTACTTGAGGAGCAGCCATTTTTGATGTGTTTAGGGAATATGTTGAAAAAGAGTGGAGGACGGGATGGGCGGGCTCTTAAAGAGAGCAAAAATGGGAGGGGAATCCGGGGGAAGTCATAAGCCGACGTAGTTTATCGGCCGAGGTATGCGAAAGATGGGGGGTACCGCTTGTAATACTAATTGCGACACGCTGGTTTGCCGTGCAATCTGGGGTATATCACATGCGATATTCGAGTAGAAGTATTTTGTATTGGACATTTACTACATTCTTCACATGCTCAGCGCCACCGGATCATTTGAGAGTAAATTGATCATGCTCAGTAACTGCTTTGAAAGGACAGGTATGTCTCATAGTGAAGTGGATTCTCGATACCAGATACAGGGAGTAATTCATACCAGCCCCCATACTATATTACCAGAGTACCATAGTACAGTCCAGCCCACAGCCCACACCGAGCGTGCATACCGTGCACAGGTGAACCTCGGAATACCACTCACGGTCCGAATTTTCCGAATCGGACCGTGTCATCGTCTGATCCCGCATCAGCCAATATAGCCCTTCTAGACCCCAGAGTCTCGATCATTTTCAGCAGATCGAGACTATATCATTTCTCTGTCGTCAAAAATACCGCAAGTATCAGAACACGGCAGAACCAAAAGGGAAGAAGCAAAAAGAAGCAAAAGCAGTTGCCGGCTGAAGAACACAAGGGCTCTGATTGGTGGAGATAAAAGTGGGCCCAGTCCGGGGATGGGAATTGCCTCAGTGGGGGATGACCTCATCGTATTCTGCCTCTCCGTCTCAAACGCCGACGGAATTCATATGCCCTTCGCTTTGGCTTCATGCTCTCTCTTTTTCTCTCTTTTCCCCTTCCCTCTGAATGCTTGATTGTTGATATCAACTCCCCAATCAGATTTCATCAAGACCTCATTGGTCTATCGCGCATATGCTCCACTGCGGTCGCTCGGGTCAATACCCACCGAGCGCGCAGTCGCGTTCTCGCACGAGAGAAAGCTACGGAGAGAGGACGAGGACAGGTGATTCGGAATCAATGGGTATTCGAAGACCTACGTATTATCCAGCTCCAGCTCCAGCTATAGCTCAACCCAATGCGTCTAGTCCATCCAGGTCACGCTCTTGCTCACCAGGAACTCGTTCAATCCCTCGTCCGTGTTGAATCGGCCCCAACCACTGTTCTTCACTCCACCATGCGGCAGAGCAGGTTCGTCATGGATCGTCATACTATTAATGTGGACAGCGCTGCATTGCGACATTAGCTCAATTCCACCCCCAACAGAACCAACACTCACCCAGACTGAATGCGCTTCGCCATCCTCAACCCCTTCCGCAGATCCTCTGTGAACACCGACGCGGACAGCCCATATCCACTGCCATTCGCCAGCCGAATCGCCTCGTCTTCGCTGTCGAACGGCATAATCGCCGCGACGGACGCGAACGACTCTTCCTGCCACACCGCCATATCCTCCTTCACCCCGCCCAGCACCGTGGGCGCCAGGCGCACCCCCTCACCATCTCCACCCTTACCAGACCCGGAGATGAAGTGAGCACCCGCGCCCACCGCACCGGCAATCAGGGCCTCGACACGGGCCCGGGAAGCGACGTTCACAAGCGTAGGTGGATCCGCAGCGGCAGCGGCAGCACCAGCCAGTGCGCCCTGCAGCGCACCCGTAAACGCATCCACGATCGAGCTATGCACCAGAATGCGATCGGTCGCCATACAAATCTGGCCCGACTATTCTCGAGTTAGCCACCATCTTCCCCACCTCAATCCCCCACCTCAATCACTCACATTCAAGAAAGCACCCGCCAGCACCCCCTGCACCGCAACCCCCAAATCCGCATCCCCACAAACAATCGAGCTATTCTTGCCCCCCAGCTCCATAAGACAAGGCTTCAGGTTCGCACCGCACGCGCGCGCAATCTTCCGCCCCACAGCCGTACTCCCCGTAAAATTCACCTTCCTCACAGCCTCATGCTCAATCATCGCATTCACAACCCCCGGCGCATCCCCCGCCTCACAATGAATAATATTTAAACATCCATCCGGCAATCCCGCATCCTGGAACGCCTGCCCAATAGCCCAGTAACAGCGCGGCGTAAGCTCCGACGATTTCAGAATCGTAGTGTTACCCGCCGCCAGCGCACAAGCCGCAGAGCGGATACCGAAGACATACGGTGCGTTCCATGGTACAATACCAAGGATCACGCCCATGGCTTCCTTGTAGACGATGGCGGACTGGCCCTCGGCTTCGACGACGGGGACGCTGCCGCAGATCGAGGTGATGCGGCCGGCGATGTCGCGGAGCATGCGGACGGCGAGGGGGACGACGAAGCCGGCGGATGCGCCTACGTCGGCGCCCATCTCTTGCCGCATGTAGCCGGCGTTCACCTCCAGGCGGGCTTCGAGGATGTCGGCGGCTTTCAGGAGGATGTCGCGGCGGGCGGTGGGTTTGGTGGCGGACCAGGCGGGGAAGGCGGCGTTCGCTGCTTCGACGGCGCGGATGGCATCTTCTGTGCTTGCGGAGGAGGAGTCCCAGATTGTAGCGTTGGTGTAGGGGCTGATGATGGGGAAGGTTTTGGGCGTTGTGACGGATTCACCGTTTATGAGGAGGGGGACTGGGAGGGCCATTTTGGTTGTGTATTGGTCGATGTATAGGTAGAGTATGTAGTATGTACAGTAGAGATTGAGGTACGAGGGGCTCAATGGCTCAGGGTCAGGCTAGTGTAGTCTGCCGAGGCTGCAGTCCCACTGATGATTTCATGGCGTTCTGATTGTCTTGGACCGTTGCTTACAATGGATTATCTGATGGGCGACGATCTTGGCCGGCGTTAGGCGCTATTGCGCGCTACGGAGACTAGTCGCCTACTTTGTATTTGTGCATCGAGTCAGCACTATTACTATTACTCAATGACCCTTTTATCCGGATGAAAATTGGTGTTTGTATTTCCCTGTGGACTCGTTATTGAGAATTGCGAGTTGAGAATTGCGATTGACAAGTATTGGGCATTGTTCTCAATTGAACGCCCATATGTACAGTGATCCCACCTTTTGGAGTCAACCGAGTGCACAATTTTATACCGAGTCAGGGGCAGTACGAGTACCCCTCGGAAATGATGAGCAGTGATATTCAATGACATCCAAGAAACGGTTGAAGAATCTGATCCGAATAGTCGGCCCCACAGCCGCGCCATCGCGATATTATCGTACAGTATGTTGGCAAAGAGGGTCCTTGGGGTTACCTCGCCATTAATCTGAAACCCCACAGCCCCAGGCTTGGAGGGGCTTGAGATATTTCGTACGATGAGGGGTTCTTCCAAGGATCGATCGATGATTGTCCACAGGACTCGTACATTGCAATTTACAACGAGGCTGTGAGGTCGATATTTACAAGTGTTAAATGCGGACTAGTGTGCAATGGCTTGTTGATATTCCACGCTATCGAGGATCTACATGTCACGTCGTCCATGGCTGCGCTTGGAGTAAGCCAAAGCCGGGAAGTCAAAAGGCGAACCATGGGTGGTTCCTCGTGGCGTTCGGCTTCGGCTTCCACACGTCAGGGGCATTACATACTACATACTACAATATAACATTAATTATGGCTAATTTATATGAACTTTTGAAAGATCTGGCTATTTGACGCAATTATTTCAAATACAGTTCCAGAGTCAGAACACCAAAGCTTAGTCTGACGCATGATTCAGCCCTTCAGCTGCTCAAGCTGGTTCTTCACGGCGATCGCAGGGAAGTCTTTCCCAATCGAGCCTCGTGGGACTAGCTCGCTCCACCTGTGCTCCACAACCAAGTACAATAGCGTCAAGGAAGTTCCAAGGTTATTTTCACAATAGCCACCCCCACGAGACAGGCTATCGGCAGGGAACCGCAGAACGTGAACCCTGCCGCCGCACGCATATACACATTCCTGGCTAGGGCATATTCAGAAGGAGACTAGAGGAATAACAGAGGATAGCGTCATCCCAAGTTCGCGACGGGGCCCCAGCCCGCTTCACAAATCGAGTTCCCTATTCGGTCATCGATCGACCACTAGGCGTGGTGTGAGTGGGTAAAGTATCAAAATGTGTGATTTGGAGCTGGTGGTCCCAAGCCTTTGGAGTGCCCACTGATCGGAAGACTCGCGTGGTTCTTGTCTTATATCGGGCCCGATGTCGAGGTCGAGGTCGAGGTCTCCGTACTTCTGTTCACTGTCATTCTTTTGTGTGTTTTTGCTTCTTCCACCCCCACTTTCCTTTACACTGTCCATTGTCAGACACAATGGCGCCCAGTACAAGAGGATGGGAGATGATTGAGATCGTGACGGTCTTGGTCTTTCTCAGCTTGGTGTCTGTCGTGCTGCGGATGTTTGCTCGGCTCCGTAGGAGAGTCGGCTTTGGTATCGATGACTACCTAAGTGTCGCATCTATAGTTCTGCTCATTGCTATGTTGATTGAATTGATTCTTTGTGAGTAATACCACTGCACAATCGCTCTTCATCTGCTAATATGTCCCAGGGTGTTCGATCGGAGGCAATGGAGCCCACGCCGCGGATCTAGATCCCAAAACATTCATGAACTACTGGAAGGTATGTACCAGCCATCCAGACCCAACATCCAATACTAACAGTCCCAGATCTTCCTCGCCAACCAATTCACCTACTTCTTGCTCTGCCCATGCATCAAGATCTCCATCATCTGCTTCTACCGCCGCGTATTCGCAACCCCACGCTTCCAGCAATTCACCTTCGGCCTGAACATCCTAATCGCCGCCTGGGGCACAGGAATCTTCCTCGCCTGCGCAGGCCAATGCCGTCCCCTCCGCGCCTACTGGGACAAAAACATCGAAGGATCCTGCTTCGACGCCCAGCAATTCATCATCGTCAACCAAGCCTTCAACATCCTCATCGACTTCGCCATCCTCGCCCTGCCCATCCCAATGATCTGGAACCTGCACCGCGCCTGGCAAGACAAGCTCGCGCTAAACGGCGTCTTCGCTCTCGGCACCTTCGTCTGCTTCGCCAGTATCTACCGCATCGTTGTGCTTTTCTGGATCTCTCCCATGGATCCCACTTACACAGTGTACCAGGCGACATTGTGGACGCATATCGAGCCTGCCGTTGGCCTGATCTGCTCTAATTTGCCGATCATTCGGGGCTTGTTCCCGGCGCTGAAATTGAAGGGGTCTCGCAATGGAACGGGGCCTCAGTATATTAATACGGGTTATACGAACTCGGTCTTCTTGTCGAAGGGGAGTCCGCGCTCGCCGGATCTCGAATATATGAAGATGCAGTCTGCGTTGTATAATGCTCAGGTTGAGAGCAAGTCGCCTGGGTTCTTGGGTGATGATCTGAATCAAATGGATATCAATGTCCAGACTGATATCTCGATCCAGCCCAATGATTCCACGACCACGCTCCATCATCCGAGTAACTCGGTCTAGCTGACCTGATGTGATGCCGTTACGATGTGATGATTTACTTTCTTGGATTGGGGGGCATTGGATGTGTCTGATTGCACATCCAGAGCGCCTACCCTTAACTATCCCCTTTTGGATTATCTACTTCTTTGATTATATGAACAGCATTTGCTGAGTCATGATGCCTTCTTGATGCGCTTTTCGGATTTTACTCTGTTATTGGATTCATGTTGACTATATTGAGCTTGTGAGCTCTATCTGTATACAACCACATTCTTTGGCTTTGCCTTACTTGGCTGCTGATGCATTATTGTACAGTATTGTACATTTCTTTTTGTCATGTGTGTTTATTTTGTGTATCTATTGTGAAATATGTCTACCGAAAGAAATTATCAATGGGATTAAGACCCATGATGCATTATAATCTGATACATGAATTCTGAAAAACCCCCAGGTCTCGTGCTAATTTCCCCCGCCGAGAACCTTGGAACACACTGTTCTGCGCGGATGAAGTCCACGGGTATCATTCCCCAGATTCGAGGTTCGAGCATCGAAACAGAATTCTGCTTGATCTTTAGATTACGCCGGAGCCACTAGGCTCCCTATCAGGTCCACGGGTAGTCGCCGTCTATAGTGGCTCCTACCGAGATCGAGCTGAAATATGAATCGAGCGTGATAAAGATACTGCACAAATAATCATCAAACTAGCTCAGTTGATGGATTCTTTAGCGGCTAAACAGATATGCAACACAGTGGAAAGGCATCAAGTCGTAGATATTTCGTAGATGGCGCAGCGGGCCTCAATGCACCATCTGGCTAGCAGCAAACTCCTAAATGCCATTAGTATACTGATCCGCGAATGGATGATGAAAGAATACATACCGGGAACTGGTCAGAGATACTCGCCGCAACACGCTCCACGTCCTCCGCAAGCTCCTGTACACCAAGATCCCACTGCCTCAGCATAGTCCCATCGGAAACATGAGATGCACCAGCAGCGGCACTCGTATCGAACGTGATTATTCCATCAATTTGGTCAATCCGACCTTTCAACCGACCCTGCTCAACCATGCGCGCTGCATAAGCCTCTGCCTTTTCGCCAGCCGACAAATTTCCCGAAGGCTCGAGGGCCAGAATAGAGCCCAGAGAGTCAATATGAATGTTTTCGTAAAGCTTGCTCGCGGCAAGAAGGTTGTGCTCAATGACCGCCTTGGTGAGGACAGTAGTCCCGTCCGATGTAACAGCCAATTGATGCGGCGCAAGCTTCTTAGAGAACGCGGCGACCTCACCGGCCGTCAAAAGTCTGTCCAGGAATATCTTCTCCAGGATCCCGAATTCTTCAACGGAAGGTGCGCGATCGTCTTTGTACAGACGCGCGAGTGACCGAGAGCGCTGCGGTCCCGCCGGTGCCAGGACCGCGCATCGGATCGCAGCCGACAAAGCGACCAGCCTATCTTCCTCGTCCACACCGGCCTCAGTACTGACATTGAAGTATTCCTGCGCTGCGTCGAGGAAGCGACGTCTCGCGTCCAAAATCCTCGCCTGCGAAAGCTTGAAGTAAAGCCGCGAGTCATGATCCTCGATCTTAGAAGGCAAGTTCTTAATCCGATTCAAAAAGCCCTCGGCATTAGTCGTGTCGTCGTCTTCGAGGTAGTAGCGAACAATACGGATCCAGAGACGTGCCTTGGCGTCGTCTGAGACAAGACGCTGCGAGCTATCGATATGGATACCCTGCAGGGCGCGAGCCGCGGCGGTATATTCCTCCTGAGATTCATATGCATCTGCGAGAATCTCGCGAATCTGCGAATCTTGTTCTTCGACGGAGGCGGAGCGGGTTTGGAGGAGGGTGACGGCGTGTTGGCCGACTTTGATTTTTGATTCCGGTTGGAGGGACTGGAGGACTTTGATGAAGGAGTCTAGGAGGGGGCGGGCTGAAACGATGCTGACTTCTTCGCCGAGGATTGAGTCGAGATAGTAGACGAGGTCTTGGGCGAGTTCGTGGCCGGTTGAGGATGCTACCATGTTATCGAGGAGTTCGTTGTATTGTTGTAATTTTGTGGCCTGGTGCGAGTTGGACTCGATGCCCGCGAGGGCGTTGGCGATCTTCTGAGAGGCCATGGTGTGTGTGAGGAGAAGGGTGGAATAAGGTAGAGCTTGGGAGGTGAATGGGGGGGGAGTTTGGGGGGAAGTTTGGAGCCGAGATACTGTTATCGATAAGGACGCCCTGGAGAAGTTGACGACGATGAGCGTCGAAATCGACGATTATGTGCTAGATCGAGTGCTATTGTGCTGTGTCAATGTACTCAATATCCATCAATATCCATTGATATTCTTTGGGCCTTTATATAACGACGAGTGATTGGCAAGTACGAGCCGAGTAAATTGTATACGGGCGGAGACGTGGATGCGCCCAATAGATTGAGCACAATACGCGCAGGGCCTGTGTGTAGGTGCAAGAGGAAACAGGAGATATCACGCCAAGTGATCGAACTAATTTACCTATCTCGCGGTGTTCCGTCAGTTGTTCCGTTCGTTGTTCCGTCACTTGAGGCAACATTGAAAGTCCATCGTCATACAAACTTGGCCTTCACCGCCTTCCCCTTCGAGGGTCCATAGCTCCATCCCGCCTTGTGGCGCTCCGGCATCAACGACGAGGCTTCTCACCCCGTCGTCCGCTTCTTTCTTTCGCTAAACCCGCTACGTCCCAAAGATCGCATCCGCTTAGCCATATACCCGCCCCGCGTCTGACTGTCTTCGGACTTTTGCGCGCCCAGCATGGCTCAGGTCAAGCAGGACCCAGATCGCCCATACGTGAAACAAGAGTACATCAAACAGGACCCCGACAACAAAGAAACGGCCCTCGCAGACATCGACGAGGAGGATCTTTATGAGGATGCTGGAGATCTTGACTTCACATCCGCCAACCAGAGCGTTTGGCTCTCTCGTTTGCCGAAGCAATTGTGGGAGCACTGGGCGAACTTGAACGACGATGACGAGATTGAGATTGGTACGATGCGAGTGGAAGGGCCACCGGAAGATATCAAGCGTGTGAGTCAATATTGCGTGTGCGACATGGCCACGGCTAACACAACTTCCTTTGCTAGGTCAGCTTGCGCCTCCACGATCGCCCCGATAACAGAGATGTCCCCAAAGACTACGTGCTTTCAAAACAAGTTGCCGATCCCTCGGGAGCCGGATCGCATCATACTCATAATACCTTCCTATTTACCGAGAAAGACATTCCAGGTGTGGAGAATCGCATGGCCTCGTTCGGTGAAACCCGGTCCGTTCTCTACGAATCACAGAAACGCGAAGCGAAGCGACGAGAGCAGGGAAAGCGCTGGGAGCCTTATGTGCGCAAAACGATACCTAGTACGTTCATCCTGCGAGACGAGCCTCTGCATTTGCTTACATGGTTATAGAACATACTGCGCTAGCAGGTGCGGTCAGTGAGGAATTCAACTGTCTTCCCGTCGAGAATGCGGAGTTCCAGCGCATATCCGAAAAGCGCGCACTGGAAACTCTGAAGCCCCGAAAGGAGACCGTCTTCATTGATAAGATTCCCGGAAAGATCATCCAAGCTCGCCATGCGCTTCCCAGCGAGAAGGGTCAATTTGTGGTATGTATTTGCAGTCCTGCCGATTTTCCAGATTTGAAACACTCACAATTTTTCACAGCAAGCAACCAAAACTGGTGGCAGAGGAAGACCCCAAGAGAACAAGTCTACTCGTATGCCCCAGAACGAGCTCTTGGATCTTATCTTCCAGTGCTTCCGCGAGTTCAGATACTGGCCATTTAAGACGCTCAAGGCTCGTCTGGCACAGCCTGAAGCCTATCTCAAGCAGACTCTGGAATTGGTCGCACACCTGGTTAAGTCCGGTGACTTTGCTATGACCTGGGAGCTCAAGCCTGAGGCAACCCATGCCCAATACTCGAATGCTTTGGACAATGCCAAGGCAGAGTTACCGCCTGGAGCTGACGACCCGTACGACGAGGCGTCTGAGGATGACCCCATGGGAATGGCCACAGACCAAGACGAGGTGCATTTCGAGAATGTTTAGTGGATCTCCTATCATGGAACTCCAATGTAGCATACGGCTCGGCGTTATGGCTTTTAATATGCAGGGGTCTGGATTGGACCGGAAAATAGGCCATAGAATGGACAAACATCTTACATACGGAGTACTGTACAATTATTTAATTCTTTAAAGTCCAGCCCCGTCAATCTACCGTCAATCCTCCGTCAATAGTCATGCCTATATGTAATGTCGTCCTTTCTTCTACACGTTATTCGAGACTTGGTATCGAATAATTTGCCGGGGGTCTCTTACGCAGCTCTATGCAACCTATGTAATTCCAGAATGCCCAAGCTAAACATGCCATGCATACAGTAGCAATAAAATCATGTCTTTGAACGTACAGAGTACTCGTAGTCACCCTTGCAGATCAATTACGCGCCAAGCTAGTGACGGGCACGTGACCGAATACGCCACCAGCGGTTGTGGGCGCGTCTCTTTATTCCTCCGCATCGTCACTCCAGGCATTTTAAATTCGCACAACTTTCTGACTCTGCCTTGAAAGTCTCAGATAGCTGTATCACCTCCCTACTAACGTCATCCAAGCTACATCATACCACTATGACTGAAAACGATGATCTGCTGGCCAAGATCGGTCAACTTGCAGGTACGATACTCGCTCTCAACTGACGACATTCGCATCTCTAATTCACGCAGGTCAAATCAACCGTCATAGGTCCCAAGATACCCAGCAAACTAACCACCAGTCCCAATATGTATCTCGCCATGCTCCCTCCCACCAAGGATGGTCCCCATACTATCGAGGCCGTGGTCGAGGTCGCGGTCGCGGCGCACCAGCCCCCCACCGTCATCGCACTCTCGTCTTGAACAACACGGCATCTGGATCTAATTCCGGTGTCAGTGCTTCGACTACCCCAACCAGCGCCCACGAAGGCCCCACGCCAACGTCCGCAACCTCAGTTGGCAATGGCTGGATTGCGAAGCGCGACCGTCACATGCAACTGATCAACTCTTCCGTCTATGAGAAGGAAACACTCGCTCGCTCAAAGGCAATGGAAGAGACACGCAAGTTCAAGGAACAGAGAAGAGCAGAGCGGGAACAGGCCAAGGTACTGCGCTACGCGCAGGGCCCTGGTAGCGCCGCTATGGTCTCCACGCCTGCGAATCCCACGGCCGGCCATGAAATCATGGTCAATGACGTCGCTTTTAGAGTCGCACGTGGTGGCAGCAAACTGATTCGCATCTCGAGTGCGTACCTCCCTTGTGTTTTGTCGCATCGAATTGGCTTACCATTCGTAGACGACCCCAACACCGCCAACAACACCCCCAAACGAGTCACAGTTGCTGGTGTTCCCTTTGTGCGCAGCAAGAACGGAAACCTGCACCGCCTAGGTGCCGTGGCTTCAAAGAAGTAAGCTTGCAGATCAGCGATATGAGATCCCACACTGACTCATCCTCCAGACACGACACGACCAAGAAACGCGCCGAGCTCTGCAAAAGATTTACAACGACCGGTATTTTGTTTTCCGACGGGCCACAGCTCTACGCCCCTTTTTGTGACACGTACGAAAGCTAACACCGCTCTTTCCCAGGCACATGTTACAAAGGCCCCACCTGCCTCTTTACCCACGATCCGATCAAGGTTGCCATTTGCAAGGACTTCCTTCAGACCGGTCAGTGCGCCGCAGGTAGTAGTTGTGATCTATCCCATGAGCCTTCTCCCCACCGCTCCCCCGCTTGTATGCATTTCCTCAGAGGGCGCTGTGCCAACCCGGAGTGCCGGTATGCTCACGTCCGAGTCACACCCGGCGCTCCTGTCTGCCGCGCATTTGCCACATTAGGATACTGTGACAAGGGCGATGCTTGTGAAGAAAAACACGTCCACGAGTGCCCGGACTATGCCAATACCGGCGCCTGCAACAAGAAGCGTTGCCAACTGCCGCATGTCGACCGCGCAGGTCAAATTCGCAAGGCAGCTGCAGCTGCTGCCGCGGCTGAGGGCGACGATGAGTCCGATGCTTCTAGTGAGGAGGAGACGTATGATGCTATTGACTCCGAGGATGTTGATTCGGACGAGTTTGACGATTGCACCGAAGAACTGATTGAAGGCGTGGACAGCGGCGAGGCCTCGCAGCAGCAAGATTTCATTGCCTTCTAATCTGATTCAAATACTCTCTTGTAGTTGATTGGATAGCGTTTTTTTCTGTTTCTCTTTGTTTTGCATCGCATACCCAGAAGACGTTCCGACAGTATTCAAGATCCGGTCGAAAAGGAAGAAATCATAAAGAACAAGCAGTGACCAAAACTAGCAAAAAATTGAATTCTCGTTCTCTTGTTCCCATTTCCCTACAGTAACCAAAGTTATTACTAACCTTGGAACATCCGCGGGTATTACGTGCGGCATGGTCCATGTGATAGTGCCATTCAACATCCAACTGCAGGGACCATGTCCTGCTGACTGGTGACATAGATGTAAAGCTGTGTGACTATGGATAAGCCTCATTGCATGATTGGAAGCTAAACTTCGCATGTCTTGTGCTTTATTGAAACCTGCCCCAAGGATACCCATCGGAAGCCTACAAGGTTTATCCTTTACCCGCGAACCTTACTAGAGTAACAGCAACAGCCTAAGAGCCCATAGAACATGTCATAAGAGCCCATTAATCAGACCGCTACCTAAGCGGCTCGCCGGATGTGTATATAGATCATTTTTCTGCCCAGGTGGTTGTTGTTACTTCGGGGTATTGGTCATATGGTAGATCTAGCTAAGGTAGGGGTGCAGCTTATAGCCTAAGATCGGGAACAGCTGATATTGATGTGATGGCGCTAGTCAAACTCGAGAATTCTATTTGGAATTCTGCTTGAAATTCAAGTGATGAGGGAGCGGGAAGCTTGGAAAAGCTACAATACGCATGGGAAAGACGATGGCCCCGGGGGGTCTTATACAACCTCGGAAGACGGAGAAGAACAACACTCAAGTCACACTAGTACTTCATAGAGTAATGATGGAAACAAAGAAGCGAACAATATAGGAGACATCGATATGAGCCTTGCAGCTATTTGACCAGGGTAGTATCTCAATATCTTTGTTCAAGTTTAAAACCTTCACGCACATGTAACATCTTGATCGACCCAGGCTGGGCTGATAACTTATTTGTCAATCAAGCATCTCCTTGTTCAAATAGGCAACAGAACTCAAATATCAATCTACCTCTGTATTTGGGAGACTGCCTAGAAGACTGCCTTGAGGGTTTCTATAGTTAGACAGACTTTGCGATCACAATTCCAAGAGATCAGCCTATCATGTTCCAAGACTCGTTCTCTCAGGCATAAGAAGACACCTCGGCATCGGCCAGTGCAAAAGTGAACCAAAGTAATACCTAGGTCTGTCTCGTGGTCGGCAGCTGCCCAGATGAGATGCTACTTTGTAAGTCATCGCAATCAAACCTCAGCATAGTCTAGTGTGTTTACACAGTCAAAGACTGCCTACGTATGCCCAGATATGATATGAACATGAACACAGTTACGAGATCAGGCCCAAGAATTGAATGAATGATGCTAGTCTCCAAGAGCAGCAAGATAGTGACTCATTCGATTTGAGATAATGAACAAGCTGCTTTGTTCTCCAATATTGAGAACATCAACAGACCACTAGCCTTGCCCATCCCAATAGTCCATAGCCGCAAAAGGCGACACAGGACAGACTCAAATGAGTCATTAAATCGGTGAATGGGACTGCTCATCTCAAATTTCAACTGCTCATGGGTCTAACGGGGCTACAGAGAGGCAAGGAATCACAAAACCGCAAATGGTTGGATCCTCAGAGCCGAAATGTGGACCAGAGTGACCCATTCCAAGCACCCAGTGACAAGAAGCATCCAATCCCAGGTCGGACAAAGCTACCAGATATGCCCAATGTACCCAAAGCGCGCAGGTCAGGCAGGTACCGGGTCAAAGTGAGGCTTTGAGCTCACATCTGGGCTAGCCTCCGGGGAGTGTTTGAGAGTCCTTGGGCAGATACAGTGTAAGGTGGATGTATGGAGCCGTGGAAGGAGTGGAATCCTGCCAGCACGAGTAGAACTTAACTTAGTACTGGAGTGAGTGGATTGGTGGGCCTACTAATGGCTTCTAGCTCGACCAAAGAAGGTCGATCACCAGTTTCATTTTGAGTCATTTGGCTCAAAGGTAGTTTCAGCTTCACCGCATGAAGAGAAAATCCCGTAGTTTGGAATTCGGGTGGGGCTCTCGACTACAAAGTAGGTATGGTCCGGGCACGCATTAAGTCTGATATTGGTCCTTGCTCAGAGTACGTCAAACTGGTGAAATGAGATCGTGAACTTCGTCGGGTACCTTGTTCTCGAAGAATAGTGTATGCGTATTACTAATGAGGCAGACGGAGTGACCGATGGAGAGACCGGGTCTCCATTGGACAGAACCGACGTTTTCACCGCTAGATTTTATCCGGGCCAAATTTTCCACCCGCGGAACTGCCGCCCAAGTGACAGGCCTATCATCGTCCCAGGTGGTCTTCATGTGCTATGTATAGACCGCGAACGGACTCAGGGGTGGCTTCCTAGGGGTGTGTGCTCCAGGGAAGTGTCCAGCCAGGTTGATCGGGACGAGGGCCGGCTGAGGTTTGGGCAATAAGGCTGGGGGTATGGCGCTTATGGAATGGGCCGGCGAGTGCGTAGCCAAAGAGCAACAGGAGCTGTGTTGGAGTTTGTGTTGATTTGATTGACTGCCTTGGGTGTGGAATAGCTCGAATCCCGGTGCGCGAAACAATAATAGTGGGAGAGTATAGGCTGTTCGCAGAAGTACAATGCAGAGGGGCATAGGCTGACAGCCCACCCAAGATGATGGCATCATGCTCTCTGCACTCCACACAGTCGATCACGGTTAGTCGATCACGGTTTACATGTGGTCTGTGGGTGAAGAATTGGAAAGATGGCTGCCGGTCCATATGGAAGGTGCAGAACTGCAAGTACACCGGGGACTTTTCACCTGAGTTTTCTTCATTCCTTCTTGTGTATGTATATTTTGGAAAAAAAAGAGATTAGTTTATAGCAGACAGAATCAAATACAGAATCAAATACAGAACCAAAGATAGAAGTCTACAGTGTAGACATGTACAGGACTGTACAACTTCATGGTCGGCCCAACAGTGGATCACGGCGGGCCGAACCCGTACCAAAGATTCATTCTACACGGAACCTTGGAACCATACGTAGATTTCCTGGAGATTTCCTTACTTTATTCCATTTAAAGGGATTTATTAGCTTTAAGTCCAGGATCCGATGGAACCTGGTCGCCCAAAATGATCGTCACACTGACTCGGGAATGATTGGTTGTGAAGAGAAGGGGAAGGATGACATCTAGACTGAACATCTGACCACTCACGGGATGACGAGACGGGAATTCTGGGTAGCACTGACTACAGGGAAGTGCTCTTAAACGCCGTAAACAGAATATAGCACAGACCATACTCCACAGAGCAGGGATTAACGCGAGGATCTATAGGCTATCGTTTATCGATAAGCCTAACGTTCTCTGACTTCCCCCCACTTTCCAAGGTGGGAGGAAGAAAAAAGGAAGAAAAAGAGAAGAAAATATCAAAATATCAAAATATCCCCAATATTTCAATAAATTAAATCATGGGAATATCAAAGTATGTGATCATAGTTCCTACAAACAGTGAAAGACCAATGACGGGCATAAGCCTATCGAGACTAGAACCAAAACAAAAGGAAATAAAACAGAAAAGATTCAAACGAATGCAGGTCTGCCCAAGCAGAACGATGCAGCCAATAACGGAGATGCTGCCCCGGGGGCCGCACTCGCACTCCCGCGCAGACCGCTGCGTAGGTACCGGGTACTTGATCGACCAGGCCATTCCCCTCCATCTCATTCGGTACTCGGTACCTGTGGAGTACACTGTCAACCGCACGAGGTCTGCACCTGCTACATAGCCTGTGCCTTTCCCCCCCGGAACTAGAATGTATTCCCCTCTTCACTGATCATCTCATCTGCATTCGATTCTGTTTCCCTCTTTGGTTATTCCACTTCTTCTTCTACCCTTCCTGTTATTTTGTTACTATATAAGACCTCCCCCGCCCCACCTTTCTTTCTCTACACACCGCCACTTTTCGTGATGGCTCGATATTTCCAGACCGATTTCTACCAACAATCACCTTCAACATTAGACGTGGCCGAGGACGACGAGATGAGTGTACTGGATGAGAAGATCCTGGAACCAGGGTCCGAAGACCTCGCCGACACCCGCCGCACCTCTTACGATGCCCCGGCCTACTCACATCGGGATTCCGTCTGGTCCAACTACTCCAATACCAGCTCGAACCAGTCCCGTTCAAATTCGCATGTCGGGCATTCCATGCTGAATTCATCCGGCGCATCTTTCATGCCTGTTGACGGTCCCCATTCAACTTCTTTCCCCCAGGCCTCGTGGTCCATGCCGCGCAACGACTCCGGCTCATGCACGCCGACCGCGGGTTACGAACAGTATTCTGCCGAGGGGGATCAGATCACGAATGCGCCTTTCTCGGGGGGTGCCGTCGGTCCTGTCGGCGCTATTCCGATGAACCCAATGTCCTACCGTGGAAGCATGTTCGGGCAGGCTGGGAGCGTTGCGATGTCGCCGCAATCTAGCCAGGGTTGGATGCCTGCGCCGATGGATCTTGCCGATGCCCCTTCGCATCCGAATAAGAGTCCCTCTTATCGGAACGACTCGCCGTTGAGCATGCGGCGAGACGGGATTCGAAAAAAGAATGCTCGCTTTGAGATCCCCGCTGAGCGGACCTTGAGTAACATCGACCACCTGATCAGCCAGTCTACCAACGAGGAAGAGATCAAGGAACTGAAGCAGCAAAAGAGGCTGTTGCGGAACCGTCAGGCAGCGTAAGTCAAGTTCGCATGATTCGATCGAAACCAACCGCTAACGTCGTGGTCATAGCTTGGACTCTCGTCAGCGCAAGAAATTGCACACCGAGAAGTTGGAAGAGGAGAAGAAGCACTTCACCGCGACCATCACCGATCTGGAAGAAGCCTTGCAAAGCATGAAAATGCGAGAGGCAGAATTGCTGCACGAGAAGAGTGAATGGATCGTGACCCACGGGCAGATGAATCAGTACATCGAAGGACTGCATATGGAGAAAGATGAGATCATTCGCGTACACACGCTGGAGACAGCCGAGCTACGTAAGAAGAACAACATTCTCATGGAGACCGTCGACAAGCTGGAGCGGGGTGTCAAACCCGTCCAGGAGACTCTCCCCGGCGACTTCACCGGCTTCGAGAACCTTTCCATGGAAAGCCACCCATGGGACGATTTCTCTATGCAAAATGGAGCGACCATGCAGCCAGATTGTCCCCGCCAGCCCATCAACCAGGTCAAGGCCCCGGAGAAATCCACCTCAGACCTACCCTTCAGCTGGAACGCCTTCTACATGTGTCTCCTCTTCGGCGCCTTCATCGCCTCGAACAGCACTTCCATTCCTGGTCGCTCTCTCCCCCAACTCTCTGAGGAGTACCGCGCCGAGTCAGCGAATGTACTGAAAGCCGTCCTCGCCTCGTCGCCGAAACAAGAGTTGCCGCACAGCACCGCGACAGCCGTGCCCGCGACGATCAGCGGAATGGAGATGGCGCAGATGAGCGCCGTGCCATCGACGCTCGACCAGCTGCACAACACTCTCGTCATGCCGACAGAGCAGCAAGAGCGCGAGCAGGTCTTTTCCCTCAACGCAAACCAGTATAACTCCTTGACGACATTCGAGGACGACGGGTTCAAGCCGCAGCAGCCATCGTCGCTGCAGCAGGCTCTTGCCGCGATGCGCAACACAGCCGCGCAGCAGAGTCGCATCGGCGGCTCGTCGGATGTCTATTCGCGCTCTCTGATGTGGGATCGTGTGCCTGAGAAGGTTCTTCGTGATTTCCGACGCATGGTGCAAGACTTTGCCGTTCCCGTCAAGGATGAAGGTGTCTTCCGTCCTTGATGATTTTTTTCCCTCTATACGACAGCTTCGATGTTCACTTACCTTTTCTTGCATACCTGTCCTGACTGCTGCTCGGGCGGGTATGACCCTTTTTCTTCTTTTGGTTTTCTTTCTTTTCAAAAATACGGACTAGCAATGGTCCTTGAAACTAGCGTGCAACGATAGATCACGCAACATTTTTATTCTTCAGTTTTCTTCTGTATGAGCCACTGTTATGGTTGGTTTCGGATGAGGGGTTGTTTTTTTTAGCGGTTTTGTTTAGCGTGCTTTTAGCGATTGGATTTTTTTCTGGTTTCATTGGGAGGGGATTCTACGTATGCTATATGCTACTTGATGGGGGGGACCTGATATGTTGTACAGAAACATGTTGTTTCAAGGTTTAGGGGGTGGATGGGATACGATTATGAGAAACGAAAGATATGTTCGCATGTGACTGCATATTTACTGTTCTGACTATGATTTCTCATGTTCAATGGCTTATGTTTTATGATATGATTTTATTCAGCCTGGAGGCCAGTGCCTTGAGGAATGGAACGTGGGTGGAAGGGCCCGTTCTCGACATGAAGTGACATTTTCCGGTCCGATGATCGATAATCCTAGTATTACTGTTCTTCTCGACACTTCTCTTGCCTCTTCCATTTCCAACTTCAAGTCTGGAATGGTCCTGACTCGCAAGGTTGTCTTGGCTGTTGAAGCCCTTGACTCTTTTGCGCCAATGCCCCGATTCGCAGCGACGCCAGCAGCAGCAACGAAGGTGCTTTGGGGCATATAATTTCCACCACTCCAAGCATTATGATTGTTTTATTGTCTATTGGCCCGGCCCATATCCACTGACGTCTTTGTTCCGCGCTTGACGCCGGTAGTCGACCGGATCTCTACCGTGGGCGGAGCACATTGATATCGGATCAAGGTACTGAACCCACTACTCCCGGTGTGAAAGTGAGTGTCTCATGATATTTGAGTTCGAGATAATCATTCACCTGCCCTTCTCAGTAAGATGGCTCCGACGAAATGCACGTTTCCAGGGTTTTCGACTCCACGCGTCACTTTAACCGAAGGACCTTGGGGGTAAATCACAAATCCACCCAATCACTGGCCAAGACCCCATTCCACAGTCAAGACTTGCTTCAGAGGCTTGATAGGCCCCAAGCTTTCTCCAAGGAACTCCTGAGTCTTGGAGTTGCGTGGGTTGGCCATGTGGTTTTGTAGGGCTCTTCGTGATCCGGGCAAACCCTAACCAGACCAGCAACACCAGCAACACCAACAAACCCAACCATCAGCATCGTATGTTGTCTCAAACGCAACAGGCTAGAGCAAATAGATTACAGCAGGGATTCAAATATCGCAATGCAACCGGGGACCGCAGCGTAGACTAACTGTCTAGTTCATGTAATTGGGGGGCCGAAACTTCCCAAGGTCCCCAAAGCCACGGAGGACCCGATGAGTCCAGATTTTTCTCCGATATAAAACACCCGCACGAATCCTATCATCTGTTCTGAGATCAGGATCGTCGCTTTCATTTCTGTGTGGGCCTCTACAGTTGTGTCGAGCACTGGGAATAAATAGGTCGCATCTCCCTAATTCCAGATCCTGTATACACATACACCATGTCTTTCGATCCCCACAATGTCGACCTGGACACGGCAGACGCCGCCCAGATCGTCTGCTACCTGAATTCAGAGGGCAATGAGTACGACGGACGGATGGGCGCTCGCATCTCCGCCATCTTCGTGATCATGATCGTCTCGTCGGCCGCTACATTCTTCCCCGTTCTCGCGCAGCGCGCCCCTCGTCTCCGCATTCCTCTTTACGTCTACCTGTTCGCCAAGTACTTCGGTGCCGGCGTCATTATCGCAACTGCCTTCATTCACCTCCTCGACCCCGCTTACGATGAAATCGGCGGCAACTCCTGCGTCGGCCTCACCGGCCACTGGGCCGACTACTCCTGGTGTCCCGCGATCGTTCTCACGTCCCTGATGGTCGTCTTCCTCATGGACTTCGGCGCCGAGCGCTGGGTCGAGATCAAGTACGGTATTTGTCGCGAGGACCCAGAGCCCATGATGGCGTCCGGCGCCGAAGTCACCCGTGTTTCCTCGCGCGTGTCCGCTCGCCACTCCGACGACAAGCAGGTGAAGGAAATCGAGTCGCAGTCCCAGGAACTCGCTATCGAGCGCTCCGTCAAGCAGCAACTTGCTGCGCTGCTGATTCTCGAATTCGGCGTTATTTTCCACTCCGTCATCATCGGTCTCAATCTCGGTGTTGCGGGTGATGAGTTCGCGACACTCTACCCCGTTCTCGTTTTCCATCAATCCTTCGAGGGTCTTGGTATCGGCGCTAGAATGTCTAGCATTCCTTTCAAGAAGGGTAGCTGGCTCCCTTGGCTTCTGTGTGCCGCCTATGGACTGACCACTCCTATTGCTATTGCTATTGGACTTGGTCTACGCGAGACTTACAACCCTGGCTCTTTCACTGCGAATGTTGTTTCTGGTGTTTTGGACGCGATCTCGGCTGGTATTCTTTTGTACACTGGCTTGGTGGAGCTGCTTGCACGAGACTTCTTGTTCGACCCTCACCGCACGCAGGATGACCGGCGCTTGGCTTTCATGGTGCTGACCATGCTTCTTGGTGCTGGTATCATGGCTTTGCTTGGAAAGTGGGCTTGATTTGAATATGTGGGCACATGATTTGTGCCGTGGTTATATTCTGGTGAAAATTCATATGAGATAGATTTTGGAAATAATTTGGTGAGATTTGTGAGATACGTGTGATTAGAACAATTTGATACCCCCAGGGGATGGCTATGTGTGTGACAAGACTTTTTTCTCTTTTGTTTATAATCCTTCGACAATCACTGTAAACCGTGTACGGAGTACGGGGCTGTATATCCTCAAGAAGGTCTTTTGACAAAAACCGGCAGTCTCTCCATCCTTGATCTTGAATCATTGTCGTTCCCAGAATAAGGTGGCGGAAGATCATCCGGCAAATCAACGTGGGCCGGCTCAGACGCAGCTGTTCCACTTCGCGAAAGACGCCGTGCCCTTGATGAAATAAGTTGGGATTCAAGAGCTTTACAGAAAGCGTCAGCGAGATGAAGGGGAAAATTCACTTCACTACCTACATCAAGAAGGTCCAATGAAGGTTGAAAGTGACAATATCGAAACATAAAAGATAAAAAAACTCACATGAACAGTCGTAAACAACTTTGGAAGAAAAGAATCACCTTGACTTGTTTTCCATATACTGGACTTTTTCTCGATCAAGCTATACCATACCATTGACGAACGGAAGAGTTCTACTAATTTCATTTTTTTTCCTTGACGAGGCACCTGAGCGGTTTGAAGTCAGCGAGGCTTGGGTCCGAGACGTTTGGAAGTGCAGTCTGGGACGCCTGTAGTAGCCTAGGGTAGGGGTCTCGGTCAACTGTCGTCAACCGTATTTGCTCCTTGTTATTTTCCACCCCTCGTCATCTCAGCACATAATCCACAAGTCGACGGTATAGCAGAGGCAACAGGAATCAGGGTCCCACAAATCTCAGGTATAATATGTTCGCCATCACGTAGATGCGGGTCATAGCCCAACATGATGCCAACTCACAAGGTCATTACACCAGCCAATCGAGTCTGCACTCTTGGGAGAAGCTATTGTGACATCACAAATCTTCTCATTGACACTATGCACCACTTCGATTTTGAAATTTCAGCTGTGTGACCATGCATTCTTGATGTATGCGTTGAACGGGTCGTACTAAACACTCTTAGTAGATGACCAAAGTGATTCGTAGTGTAGCCAATACCCAATAGCAGCTGGGGGGGAACTCAATAAAATCGCCGAGCATGACGAGACGTGATAAATTATAACAATATCAACCCCTAATGTACCCATTGAAACACCAAACAGACTTCTTGCACTCAGTTAATGTAGCAAGGTGCCATAAAAAATCCGGCTTATTCTTATTGAGCTTACACTTTACGGACCTTGAGAGAAGATACCACCTGGGCATGCACGTTGAAGTGGCACAGTACCATCATTCAAAGGACGGATAGTAGGACACATAGCTCCGCAAATTAAAGCCACATGGAATCATCGGGTTTCACAGTGAATAAGTTATGATAGGTCTAGACCTCTTCATATCTCACACGTTCTATCTTTCTCTTGAGCTCAGATCTCCCAATCCGACTTGTGGTCAAGGATTTTCAGCCAATGATCATGGTTGGGATTCCGTTATACATTATAGTGCGGCTGTCAGTAGCCCCATGATCATCAGTAAAAAAGGTCCAATGGTCATTCAATAATATCCTGTTTGAAATTGAAGCTTGATGCATTTATACGTCGTGGGACAGTGTAATTGCTACAGGGATCCAGGATATAAGGAAAACTCTGTACACCCAAATTCTGTGGTTTTGTCCTAGCTACCGTTGTATAACCAACCTCGGAGAACGTAAAGTCGACGAAAGCTATAATAAGGACGTGTTTTCTGCCCTAAAGCAATTTTGATCTGTCTGCAATTTTGCAAATACCTAGCTCGCAACTACTGCAAATTTTCTGAAGTATACAAATTCGAGGAAAATGCGTTTCACAATTCTATTCTCCGTCCTCTTTGCTACTTTTGCTATAGCTGCCCCTCCAGTGGACCCTTTCGGGGGAAAGGGTTCTTCTCCGCAAGACGATGAAAATAAGGCCAACCCCCCTCAGCCTCCATTCTACCCCTGGCCTCCACGCCCAGCTCCTCCTTCTGTCCCTGATATGTGCAGGAGTCCGCCCGAGTATAGGTCATGTGTTGATGTATGCATTCGAAAACTCCCTTTCTTCTATTGTTTGTTGTATAGACCTTCCACTAAATGTGATTTATGCAGGCTTGTGGAGCATCACCAAAGTACTCTGAATGTCTGAATGTAAGTCTCATCTGAAATGCCCTGCGATCATTGATGTAACAAAGGTTGGAGAAAACAATTTGCTGATAAACACCGATCTATGCAGGCATGTCAACGACTCTGTGTTTAAGCTCACTTGGCAACGCCCGCCGCCTCGCTGCTTTCAACAAACAGCGAGAAAGCCTTTGAGTTGATCATGATGTTCTCCGGGTACCTGGTTGAAAATTGTGACCGATGATCTTGCGTGGCCTGCACGGGCTTGGCTATGCCTAGCTTTTTCAAGGTTTGGGGTCTCAAGATATTCATGGGCAGTAGCAGTAGCAATCAAAATATTCTTTGGATGGTGCACATTGTTATAATCTCGACTCAATTTATATTTCCCAGCACCTGGGCATGTCCGAACATTTTACCTCTATCTGCTAGAGAATGAAGCGCAATACTGCCTGTCGAAGTGAAAGAGTCCGAAGCCCCAAAGCTATGCTATTATCAAGGATACATCGGCTGTCTGACACACCACTTGGAAGCAACCTTGGAAGAGCTTTGGCTTCAATGCACATGAGCACCTGAGCATACTATAGCGGTCAACTGAGCACCGGGCCGCTCGTCCCCGATTGGTCAGGCTTGCTGGCGGAGTTACCGATTGCGGAATGCAGCCCCACTCCGCTCCGCCCCGAAAAAGGCAAGTGACTCAACCTCCGCTTTATAGATCTGGACTTGTGGGGAACGGTGGTTTTGCTTTTTTTCCATGGCGGGGTCTTTATAGCAGATAAATTTTGGTATCTTGTGTTTTTTCCTTGCCTCCTTACCTTGTGAAATATCTCGATTTTGTGAAAGATGTCTAACGACCAAGTACAAGATGGCTCAGATGCATCTTCTTTCACAGGAACCAGTGAAAAATGGAATCACCCACGTTCAAACATTCTCAAGACGCTCGCAACATTCTGGAGCTTTCTGGTGATGGGCGCAAACGACTCTGCATACGGGGTAAGTTCCTCTCTCCCTTCGCTCGGATCTCATGCTAACGAAACCCCGCAGCCACTTCTTCCATATGTACGATATCAACCAACTCTGCGCAATCAGTCCTAACAGAAATCTAGCTCGAAACATACTATAATGTCTCATATACGATAGTCTCGCTCTTGTTCTTATCTCCCGCCGTCGGCTATATCACCGCAGCGATCGTCAACGAACGAGCCCACTGTGCTATCGGGCGACGGGGCGTGGCATTTGTGTCATCTGCTTGCCATGTCATCGCATATATCCTGAACTGCGTACACCCACCATACCCGGTGTTGGTCGTGTCTTTCATTTTCGCAGGACTTGGTAATGGACTTGCGGACTCGGCATGGAATGCTTGGATTGGGAATTTGGATAACGCAAATCAGCTACTTGGTTTGCTTCACGGCGTCTATGGAATAGGAGCTGTGATCAGTCCTCTTATTGCATCGTTTCTCGTTGCTGATGCAGGATATCCATGGTACTACTTTTACTATATCATGGTACGTTGCATCCCTTGTGTCTTCCTGCGGAACCATTGGGTCGAATCTAACTGGCGAAAAGATTGGCGGTGCGGTGATTGAATTCGTTTTCACTGTTACATGCTTCTGGGACTCGGATGGAGCTTCCTTCCAGGAGTCTAGGAAGCAGGAGTCCGGTGCGAGCCCTGATACTGGTGGCTTGCGCAAGATACTCTTCACCATGCCTTCCGCGAGGGTCACTTGGATCTGCGCCATTTTCCTTCTTGGATATGTTGGCATAGAAGTGGCTGTTGGAGGATGGATTGTATCATTCATGAAAGAGGTGAGGCACGCCGCGCCCTTCGATGCCAGTATGACATCTACTGGATTCTGGCTGGGGATTGCGACCGGACGCATTGTGCTCGGATTCGTGACCCCAATGATCGGCGAAAAGGTAGCAATCTCGGTGAGTTTGATATTCTCTCATTTTCAATGTAACTTGAAAAACTGACTTTCAAAAGGCCTATATCGCACTTGAGATCGGATTCTGCATCATACTCTACCTGGTGCCCAGCTTCTACGCCGCGGCAATTGCAGTGTCTCTCCAGGGCTTCTTTTTGGGTCCCTTGTTCCCGGGAGTCGTTGTTGTCACCACAAAGCTTTTACCGAAACACCTGCATGTCAGTGCTATTGGATTTGCTGCTGCATTTGGAGGTGCTGGTGCTGCAGTACTTCCGTTTATTGTTGGTGTTCTCGCGGAAGCTAGGGGTGTTCAAGTCCTGATGCCCTTCATCATTGCTCTTTCGGGCGCTATCTTGATACTCTGGAACCTTCTTCCAAGAATGCGAACTCCGCCGAAAGTGCGAGTAAGCCATCCGGCCGTTGCAAACGGGTATGGGGCTTGCTAGGGGCATCATCGATCGATGAAAGCAGTGTGGTTCAATCATCATATCAATAATCTAAGAGATCAAACTCCAGCCTTAGGATAGGGAGAAAAATCAAGATTTGCTTGCACATATAACACTAACCCACATACGCCCCGTTCGTAGTGAGGGAAAGGGATACAGTACTCATCTGCTAGTTTTGGTCGGTATTGTGCACACCATGTGATATGACATCAATCAACCTTGTACAATACTGTAGAATGGATGATTAAGACTCATGGGTGAGCATCACCTTTGAATTTTGATTGATTGGTGAAGCACCGCTCGACCCACACTCTCCACTGATGTTCATGATATGAACACAGACCCTTCCAGAATCCAGCACAGCAAAATTAGTGATGGCCCGACGAGCTTCTGACGCTTGCTCAGTATCAGCAATCTGGTCGATAGTCAAATATCCTTTTCATCAGTTGGGGTACACCTCATGCCGAAGCAAATGTCCCACCTCGATACCGTTTGTGGTCCATATGTAGCTCACATTCGGCAGAGCTCGCATGGACCGCGCTAGAAAATAAAAAAATGGGCCCGAATGCGTTGCTTCACACCGAGTCCATGATGAGATCATAAAAACAAATATCCTGATCAGTGTTCGGCTCAGCGAAAAGCCACTCAGTCTAAAACAATTCCACGTTCTTTAGTCGAATAGTTGTCTTCTCCTTCCAGGAAATCTCAAAATGACCAAAGTCACAAACCTCGACATCAAATATGCCGGCTCATGAGCCACAACCCCGAAGGCACCTATTTGTACATCCCTCCCAGTTTCGCGAAACTTCACCCCGGATCAGTGGGCTTCTTCGACCAGCGCGGCAGCTGGAACCAAATCACCGATTTGTCCCAAAAAGGAAGATCTCAGGCCGATGGATACACAACACCAAGCCAAGATCTGAGCCACGGCGAACCCATAACATCGACGTGAAGGTACGGTCATCAGAGCCCGAAGATGGTCAGCAGATTCAGCTCAATGGAGGCATATCTGATCACCGATCGGCGGATGTGAACTGCGAGAGCAAGCCTTCAGTGACCTCTTCTGGAAAGGCCGGTCTCGTTGTCGGAGATGCCACTAGACGAGAAAAGATTTGGGCCCCGTTCTTCAACCCTGCTTCAGGGTGGGCATCGGAAAATATTCAGGCACTCTTGTCGGCAGAGTTCGCCACGCATATCGAGAAGAATGGGCTTTGGATTATTCAGTCAACCTGGGTTGCCGAAGAATGTGCTATTCACATGACCGACCGCGCGGATAAGAGTGTTGAGGCCGGCTTCGATGTCGTGTCCAACTATGGCAACGGCAGTGACTCTTTTGAGAAACTCAAGAATGAGGGCTGGTCGACGTATCGAGATGAAGCAGTGAGTATACCTGTCCATCTGACCATCAATGTTGTCGGTATTAATGTGCTCGATTCAGCGTGACGGGGGACTGGTTGTTTCTTTCAGTGGACTACACTTCAAGCCGAGTCAGTTCCAGAAATCCCGAAATGATGTAAGACCCTTTGCTTTGACTAGCAACCCTGCGCTTGCTCGTTGACCTGTGCGTGAACTAATGAACATAGGGTCTTCATAAAGATGATCCTGTCGGAGGCACAGACTTTGAATCTGTGATGGTTGGTCAGACTCGCGCCGACGCAGAAGAAGAGAGAGAAGCAGAGGAGATTGAAGACGAGAAGACGAAAGCAGAGGTGGGGGCAAGGAAGACTGCCATTCATCGAAACACTGAAGTTTCTGATGACGCCGTGCCTCACTGATATAGTTCACTTTTACAATATACCCATCGTTTAACGGTACTCTGTCCAACAGCGGAAAGAAGATGGCTAGGCTTGACTTGATAGAGTTGATCTACGTTGAAGCCATCCATGGCTGGGTCTCAGCCACCCAAACTCAATCTTTCATCTCCGTCAGTAACATTGTCCACTTAAATGCCAGGTGATTTATGCATCAGGGTCTTATCTACTCTTGTAGTGTGAGAGCGCTGGGTGTTTCCAGATTGGGATGCATATCTAAAATTATGCACATTGTGATTGGCCACCCAAAACATGTGAACCGCGCTAAAATGAGTCATGATGACTCCCGGGGGAAGGAGCGATGGTTTGGCCAATCAGCACAGGCTGACTGTGGGGTCTTTTTTCCCACGGACCACCCCTGCGCCCTCCCCGTTCATTTATATGGCCTCGCCCCCGTCTCCAATTCCTTCCTCAGGATCCAACCTCAGTCAACTCTGCAAAGAGTTCACTTTCTTATTTTCCCCATATCAAGCGTCACGGGTCTGCAAAGACCCGTTTAAGAGATCCAACAATGTCCGCCTGCTCTGCCTCTAGCGCCGCGGCGATCTTCCCGTCCACCTTCTGGTATAGGCCCGCTCAACAGTGGCCTGCAGGAACGCCATCAAGGGCCTGCTGAATATCCGCAATGGACGGATCTACACTATGACTTCCTAGCACCGCCATTGGAAGCATTTCCAACGACGGTGCCGGTCTGTCAATCCTTCGATACCCTCGCGCAGCCGGCGCTCTGGACAGAACCCGATCTGTCCTTTGAAACCGACTGGAATTTCTTATCTGCCAATTCTTCTACACCGTACTCTGCCGCTTTTGACGACGTCCCTGTTATGGACGTGGGGTACGGCACCCCCGTTCTCAATTCTCTTTCGAATTCTATGTCGGAGTCTGGATCTATCGAGCTCCATCACTCTATATCCGCTTCTCTTGCTGCTAGCTCAGCCAATTCAGGTAGGATTGCATTCCGCTTGGGTTCAAACTAAGGGCCTAATCTAACGTTTTGAAGATGGCCACTCGCAGCCTTCCCCCGTGTCACAATTCCCTGCCCCTGTCTCGACTTCGTTGTCGAGTCCCGCTACTTCTCAGGACGATGCGCTGAATCGTGTTGATTCATCGCGTGTGGAGAAGCGTAAGCTGAATACGCTTGCGGCGCGGAGATGTCGACAGAGACGTGTGGATCGGATGAAGGAGCTTGAGGCTGAATTGGAAAAGGTCCGAAAGGAAAGAGATGATTGGAGGCTGAAATGCTCAAAACTTGAGGGTGAAACGGATGCTCTGAAAGGTCTCCTCACTCGAAAGAACAAAGATATATAGCTGGAGTCTCGATGATAGCTGCTCTTGATTGACGAATTCGATTGTTTGGTATCGGTGGTGACTTGATATCCTTGACGAAGTAGTTGCTTCTAAAGTTGTGTAAAAGTACGTAGGGTTGATACTAGAACCTGTCGGGGAAAGCCCTGGACCCGTGGACGGAGTGTCTGATTTCAAGGTGTCATGAACACATGTCAGGACTTTGGTCAGGCATAAAATCGCTCGACTGCCCAGGTGCATACCTCGTGTTGCATCTGCATGTCTTCGAAATGCCATGGGTTGCCGGAGGATTTCCGTAGATCCCTGGCTTTGGTAGTTGTCGAAAACCAGGGATCTTCCTATCTGATCCGATGCTTATCTTTGGATGCAACAGCGACTCCAGGGCTCTCCTCACTTTTGCGCAGGGCTTTGCAAGACTTCAGAGAACTTGGGTGACCGAATCATCTCCCGGGGTTCTCAGAGAAAAAAAGAAAAAAAAGAAAAAAAAGTGGCGGGGCCAGGGATTGAACGTGGAAGATCGTATCGGCACTTCATGGAAGATCATACAGGCACTTCTTTGGAAAGCAATCGCACCCTGACCCCTGGGGTTGAGAGTGGCTATCAATATTGCTATTGACCGCCCATGAGACCATTAGACCACCCCCTCAACCCTTGACAGCCCCCTGTCCTGCAACTTAATATAACCTACAGAAACCGTATAAGCTCACCTCGTTCAACGCACCTACCTCACAGTCTCCTCGAATCTCGGCGATTTGCCTCTTTAGGTAGCCGCAGACCCGCGTGGGACTGACGCTGAAACAAGACGGGCCGTATATGGAATCTATGTCCAATCCATGTGGCCAAGCTATCCAAACTCGTAATACTGATATATCCAGCTGTAGAAAGATCATTTAACTTTTTCCAAGGTTGCTATAATCACCTGTCAAATCACGCGAGTGCTGCACAAGGCTTTCATTCTGCAAGACTTACCTGGCTCTGGTCGAATAGGAAGCTCTCGGTGGCACAAACTCTCCGAACACATGGCATCCAAGCAATCAAGATATCCTCAGTTGAGCATCCCTGTCACCCCGCATCTAATAGCCGGGGAGAAGCTTCCGATAACGCTTCGGCTTGGGCCCAGATGTGCATCGGATATTGGCACAGGGATCACAGGACTCTGGATCGCGGATATCCATTCTTGACAAGGTGCTCGAGGGGACATCACCAGAACACTTCGTGAGGCTCTTCCAGGCCTTGAAGATTGACTGACAATGTATTCCCATTCTTTTCAGCAGTCACAGCCCTGACTCGAGTTTCGCTGGATGGGCCTAGTCAATGATCTATAAGCTCGAAGGTCTCTGGTCCTACACAATGCGTACAATCTCAGCCAATCTTGGACATCTAAGGTAAGATTAGACTCCACTGTTTCAAAATAGCGCCGGGTCCCTGAGTCCTGAAGAGTACGACCCCAGCCCTAGTGTAACCCCCAGGCTGAATATCATCGTATAGTTTTCAGCCGCAGTCTACACTGAGCACACTACATGTGACTATCTATGCCAATAGCTCAAGTATCTGGACCTAGGAAGACACGGTATCCACGGTTACTAGGTACAAGTCTGGCTAGCGACAGGGATTTCCCTTGTCTGCGGTGGTACTGGGCTTTCTCTTGGGTTTGGCGCAGTTGTGCAGTTGCGCATGTGCGTCTGGGCGGGATATGCAGGTGTGGGTAGTATATGCACGATCTGAGGCTCAGTTGGGCATGGTTTTCGCCATGTGTTTGTGTGATCCGAATGCAAGAACGGCCATTGTGTCGCTTTGGGGTTGAAGCCGGTGGCTGGGTCTTGTTGCTGCTGTCGGTAAATGGATGTGATAAAGGCTGCATTTATTGTGACGATGTTGAGTATTTCAAAGGTCAAATTGTGCAATTTGTGTTAGGTAGGCTTTTAGCTCTGTGTATTGTTTGGGTTGGGCTTCCAGCGACTAGGGTGGGCATGTCAGTCTGGAACTTTCGACCTCTTGCTTATTCCGTATGGTGATATTCAGCCACGCCTTGCGATTACCACCTGGGCAGAACCAATGCTAGATTGGAACTGAGTGGACAAGGGATCTCAAAGCCGCTACCGACAAATGGTCAGCATGTGGAATACTGAGTCGACATTTGTGCATGAAGCACGCGGTCCTTCGATACGTCTGACGTCTTGCTGTAGTATGCCGATCTCTTTTTCTATGTCACTTTTCCAAGGTTTGCAATCAAAAGATTTGTGAGAATGCAATAGCGCAGTAAATAATGTGTGATGTTCTGCAAGATGCGCCAAGACAAGATCTGGTAGCCACATAGCCACGCGATGTGAGATCGGGGAATAGAGCTTCATGTAGTAATTGTGCATCCCAATCACCGTAAGGCCACGCTTTGCATTGCCTGATGCCCAGCATCCAGCTCAAGTGACCTCATCTATTCCGCTGGGCACACTGGGCACACTGGGCATCGGGACGAGCACGGAAAGATGACCATCTCGATCATCTCCGACCCTGATTTTGATCCAGCAAGAATTCCATCATTGCGAACACACCCAACATATTCTAAAACCAACTAAGATCTAGGAAAACAAAGCGAAAATAGTACTCTTGGCCGATTTGGGTGTCTCCGCTATAATGTTACATTACCGAGGGATTCGCAAACGCCGACTTGTATACAAACGACTTCGCCTCAGATGGTTCGTAGATGACGTCAGTGTTCGAATCCGAGGACGGGATTCGCTTTCTATTCTGAAACTCCTATTGTTTCCTCTATTGTTTCCTTTGCTTTTTCGGTGCCTATGTGGTGTTTCACCAAACGTTGGTGCAGGTCCAGAGCCTGATTTATTCTTGTAAATTATGGTTACTTTGCGTCTTGCAGCAAATACGAACCGCGTGGGGAGACGCTTGGCTGGCTGACTGTGTTGGGGGGGAAAGTGTTGTTGGCAGTGGGGTGAACTACTCCGTACACGAGTGTGGTTTAGGGTCTGTGGGCAGGACAGCGCAAAGGTCTGGATTCGAAAGGTGTTTCTAACAGAGACTAACTGGCTAGTTCGGCTTCTAGGTCAGAAAAAAAATCGGCAAGGGAGTCGAGACGGGGGGTTCACGCTAACTAACCGAGTCAGGATCAGGCGCCGATCATCAAATTTTGGCTTAACACGAGATCGCAAGGATAGCGCTGAGTACAAGAGAGGAGTACTACTTTCGGAGCACTCCATACCAAGGTTAGTCGCCCACGCACCGTCAGGCAGGAAGACCATAGGGTGAGAGAAGAGGTTCGTTGTCGCAACTTCGCATCTGATTGATCCACTCTGTCGTCTTCTGGAAAGACACGCCTCAGCCGTGAGCTGAGACATGTCACCGCTCATGTCCGGTTGAAATCATTGGCCCATTCGCCTGCATGGGGCCGGGATGGAATTTTTAGATCCTACCGTCTAATGGAGCCTATACTCTTTGACGACTGGGTTATTATTAATTTTCTCTCTCTTTTTCTTGCATTTCTTGAATTGCCTTTGTCACGCAATATTCCATTGTCGTTCGTTGTACTATAATTGGCAAACACCCCCACAATACACTCGTTGATCACTTTGCTCTCTACTACACTTTTTCACTGTGGAACCGAGCCCTCGGGGAATCTTGCCCACTTACACCAGACATGGGAACACCACTCACAGGAACCGTCATCATTACCGGTGGCAATGGACTGCTAGGATCCGAGATCGCCATCGAGGTTGCAAAGAAGCAACCCTTCGTCCATCTCCTGTTAACGGCACGGGATATCAGAACGGACGATGTTCGGGATCTCACCGGCAAGATCCGTCTGATCGGCCCCAGATCGATCGAAGTTCTGGCCTTAGATCTAACCGACCTCAAATCCGTCGCCAGCTTCGCCAAAAACACCGTCAATCGCGTCCGCTTTAGAGACATTCCGCCCGTGACCACCCTGATTCATTCGGCGGTCGCAACCTCCTACACCGTCGATGACCTCACCTCAGACGGGTACGACCCGGTGTATCAAACCAATTGCCTGTCTCCCTTCTTATTGACCATCGGGCTGCTGGAAGCCTTCCGCGCGGGAGACGGGACGCCTAAGGACGGCGCAAAGGTCATCAATATCGGCTGCTCGGCCACGTCGAGCGGTCGGTTGGACTATTTCGAGCGCGACCATGGCCGGCATGGACGTCATCTGGGCGACACACTCAGCGCAAAGGAAGAGAATATTCGGTTCGGAAGCAGCAAGTTAATGGCGAGCGTTGCATTATATGCGTTGAGGCGGAGTTTGATCTGGGTGAGTTTCATATCCGTCGGGGTCATCCGAATCCTTTCCAATCACGTTTCGTTATTTGCTTTTTTGCGTTGTTATTTTGAAAGTTACATTCACTAACCATCTATATATAGACGGGTAATATCTCGCTGGATATCTTCACTTTGGATCCGGGGGGCATGACTGGACCAAGCAATCTTCGGACGGGGGCTCCCATGTCGGTGAGAGTCGCACATCAGACTCGGTCCGGTCTCCGGCCGTTCCTGCGGATGATGTCTCGAAGTTCAATGAACAAGGCCAGTGTCCCCGCCAAGGCCATTGCCCGAGTTGCATTCCAGATCGACTCGGTGGAGAACCTCCAGAAGGAACGCTACTACATCTTGGACACGGACTATGAAGCGGCATCGGTCCTGTCAAGTTTGCGGAATTCTGAGCAAGTGAAGAAGTTGTTATTACAGATGATGCGCCAGGTGGAAGTAGAAACGAAGGAGGTTGAGTCTCCTGTTCCTATGCGACCGGGGTTGAGCATGATTGCACCTCCCATTTCACTGTGAAGGGCAAGTAAAAAGTTGTCATATTAGCATTGAGCGATTTGTATATAAGCACAGCATGAATTCAGGGGTTATTTCCATCAATAGAGGGTATAGTAGTTGAATAGTGGTCGAGCAGTCGTAGAGTAGAAGTCGAAGTCGAGGAAGTCGAGAAGTAGATAAGCTGCAAGCGGAAGACCGGATTTGGTTCAAGGCACACCAATCACACCTTTGGACTATCTGACCTTCTTTTGACCTCGCGACTCTCCTTTCTCTCGCTTTTTTTGACAATTGACTGTGGGATATAACCTGTTCTCTCGACTGATCGCTTCAATAGACCGGGGTACGCACTAGGGTCCCCCGGCGGTCTCCATCTTGGGACATAAGCGCCGTGACGGTGATAGCGCCCGCAGTCATGAACCGACACGTCCTCGAAAAGGGCCATTCTGCCTACCCCATCGGTTCTGCATTCTCAATATCGCCTAACAGGTCAGCCATGTGTTTCCCACGGCAGGTTCTGCCGAGCTTGCAATCGGGACTGACTAGCCTCCCCACAGATTCCAGCCCCGGTCGCAACCTTCGCTTCGGTACCGCCGACAACTTTTCCAACGCCTCTGTTTGCTTGGTGGCGTCTCCCTGCTCCTCGTTCTCCTCATCTTCCCCTCCTGGCGCGCTGCCGTTCTCCCCACTATTTCGCTAGGCCTGCTCGCCTCGCCTAATGATCTGCACCTCCAAACCGTTCGTTACTATGACCTCACCGAGGTCCAAGGCTCCGAGAAGGGATGGGAGCGCGGAGAGCGCGTCTTGATGTGCACCCCGCTGCGCGATGCCTCCTCGCACCTGCCGATGTTCTTCTCGCACCTCCGCAACCTGACGTACCCGCACGAACTCATCGACCTGGCCTTTTTGGTCTCGGACTCTCGAGATGACACCCTCACCATGCTGTCGCGCATGCTGGAGGATATACAAAACGACCCCAACCCGAAGATGCCATTCGGAGAGATCTCGGTCATCCAGAAGGACTTCGGACAGAAGGTCCAGCAGGACGTGGAAAGTCGACACGGGTTCGAAGCGCAGGCCAATCGGCGGAAGCTGATGGCGCAGGCAAGAAATTGGCTGCTAAGCGCCACCCTACGACCAACACACAGCTGGGTCTACTGGAGAGACGCAGATGTGGAAACTGCACCTTTTACAATTATCGAGGACCTCATGCGACACAACAAGGATGTGACCGTTCCAAGTGAGTAGGCGACATAGCGTGCGCTTCGGTTTAGCTAATTGGCTCGACAGATGTATGGCGGCCACTCCCAGACTGGCTCGGCGGGGAACAGCCCTACGACCTGAACTCATGGCAGGAATCTGAGACTGCGCTGGCGCTTGCAGACACTCTTGACGAGGACGCCGTTATAGTGGAAGGATACGCAGAGTACGCGACGTGGAGACCCCACCTTGCTTACCTCCGCGATCCATACGGCGACCCTGACATGGAGATGGATCTTGATGGCATCGGTGGCGTCAGCATTCTGGCCAAGGCTCGCGTGTTCCGCGCCGGTGTGCACTTCCCGGCGTTTAGCTTCGAGAAGCACGCCGAGACGGAAGGATTTGGCAAGGTAAGACGGCAATTGGAGGTCTTATGTCTACCATTGCTAATGATTTGCAGATGGCCCGACGGATGAAATTCTCCGTGGTTGGCTTGCCGCACTATACGATCTGGCATCTTTACGAGCCTAGTGTTGACGACCTCCGTCACATGGAGGAAATGGAGCAGGAGCGTCTGGCTCGCGAACAAGAAGAAAAAGAACGAGCTGATCAGAAAGAAGCCGTCCAGCCTCCCACTCAGAGTACTGATCACGTTGTGGATCACGAAATAGTACAGGGCTCTGCCGAGGGTCCGGTTGTTCACCCCGAAAAAGACACCGTCGATTCGATTGATGAGGCTGCCAGCGAGCAAGCCGAGGTCGCTGAAAAAGTTGAAAAGGCGAAAGAATGAGTGCAGACTTTCTCTATATTCCTGCATATGTTTTCACGTTCATCATTGGGTGGCATTCTTCTTTTTCCATGTCTAACGAAGCATTAAGGGATAGCGTGTAATAATTTGACCAGAGCAACATTGAAGGCATTGATATGAATCACACACAAGTAGCAGCTACATAGTCAGGTAGAATAGTCTCAAGTGCTGATAGTTACGAAGTAGAAAAGTCGAAGCTACACATTAAACGGTGGTCCGTGTGTTATCCACTTTCGCGTCAACGCGTCTTTCGCCTCTTGACTTCTTCATTACACCTCAGAATGTCGACCCAAGACTCCCGCAGTATCCTATTCACAAATACCCGCCCTCAGCAGGGCTTCCGGCTCCTAGAACTAACCCCAGAGCTGGAGAAACTGCTGACGTCGAAAGATGCACCAGTGTAAGACCGCAACAAGAACCGCAGATCCCCAATTGGGACACTCGCTAACTTCACCCACAGACTCGAACTCAAATCACCATCTGCAGCCCTCGCACAAGCAGTAGTCGACCCGTCTGCCCAAGAATACGTCAATCTCTGCACAGCCACGCAAACCTTCCGCATCCGCCAAGTCCAATCCTCAAACTCCATCCACGTCCTCCGCCCCAGCCACGGCGAAATCTCCCAAGCCGACATCAAAGTCGTCGAAGACGTCGACGACCTAGGCTCCCTGAATCTCCCCGATGAAGCCCTAACAGCCATTGCGAAATGCTCCTCAACACTCGAACTCCACATCCCACCGGGCGGGTTCTCCGCAACCCCATTCCTGGAAAAGAGTCTACGTCTGTACGATCGATATGACGAGGACGGAGACATCCCCATGGATGAAGCCGGGGGCCCGCTGAGCGTACACGAAATGCGACAGGTCAGAGAACAGATCTGTTTGGATATTCCTGTGTCAGCGGCGCAGTGCGAGCAGGGCTGGATGGAGCTCTGTGCTTTTGTGGATGGGGGTGAGGAAGTAGCGGGATGGCGGCCTTCTGCGCGTGCGCGGCTGCATGTTTGGAAGCGACTGGTTGAGGGCGCGGTGCTGCAGGGGATTGATCTGGAGAAGCAGTTTCTGGTCGGGGACTTGTGGAAGTCTGTTCTTGATGAGGACAATGAGAAGGAGTCTCCGTTTCCGCGGCCTTTGCTGGAAGCTGTTGTCAGACGGATGTGTGTGCCTGATGAGCGGCCTGCGTTGAGTGATGAGATTAAATGTAAGTGGGGAGTTAATTGTGCGCTGGATGGTCCTAATTGGGTTTTCTAGGGGCGAGCTTTGACAAGGCTGAATGCTCAGCGTGGGTGGGTGAGACGTATTTGGCTGCTACTGCTCCAAGTGTGTCGTCTGCCATTGGGAGGAGCGATTTCATCAAATCGTGGAAGGATTGCCTGCCAGAATCTTGGAGAGAGGAAGCTGCTCTGCCAAAATTGAGCGTGAGTGTCAACAATCACGCTGCTCGAGTTACAGTGGCTAACCCCGACTGTTTAGAATGGTTGTTACAAGAGTCCGGATCCTACGACTCTATACTTTGTCGCTGAATCACAGCGACAGGATACTCCCAAAACTGCTGCTACAGGGTCTGCTTCCGCTGCGAAGGCTAAAAACACCCGGAACTGGCATGAATTGCTCAAAGCTCGTCGTTGATTAAAGTGCGCACTTGCTGCGTAAATGCCATGGCATCTCATCTATGATGAAGGGTAGATCTAGGAACATCTTGATCTTCTCTGCCGCCGAAATCGCCTTTGTCTCCATGTCTCCAGCGGACATGGGGAATATGAAAAACAGAACCTAATCCCGAAATGGCGCTCAAGGTGCGGAATCAGCACCAGGCGTACTTCTCGTTCAGCCACCACTCAACGTCTGTGCCCAACCCCTGCGCCTCGCCCGTCCATCGCAAGCTAGCGATGCTGTCTTTCTCACGGTGCACCAGTTCAGATGTCGGGTCTACCACCGCCACAGCCTTCTGCAGCAAGGGAGTTGGATTCCAGAAGTGGATCTTGGCCATGTTCCACTCGTGTGCCTCATGCTGAGCTCGTCGGAGAATAGCCGCCATGGCCTGGATCACAGCTTGCTCGTCGGCTGGCGTCGTCGGCTCATCGTACACCCACCGCAGGATGTAAAGCACGTTTTCATGGGGGAACTCGCCGAAGTTGCGGTTCCAGGCGCAATAGACACCAGCCTCATCAACACCGGCACCCTTGACGACCGGCGGGGATCGCTGCGGAAACAGATTCTCAGCATAGAACTCCTCCCGGGCCCAATGCCACACGAAATGATCAAAGTTCGGCACAATTGCAATCTTCGCACCAGGTGTTTTCTGCGATGCCACCAGCATTCGATCATGCAATTTCCCCAATACTTCCTCACTGCACAATTTCCTCTGCACATCCTCGGCGTACAGTTCCCGCGCCCCTGTATCCGCCCCCTCCTTAGCCTGTAGTGACATATGCGAAGACGTGAAAGGCCGCCAGCCAAATTGCGCGTAGAACTTCTTCCCGATATCCGAAAACAGAACCGTAAACAACGACTTTCCCCGATCCTCGTTCTCCATCTCCCACGTCTCAAGCTTCACGCTCAGCTCTTCCATCATGCGCTTCGCGTACCCTTTCCCCCGGAAATCAGACCGGCAGTAAACGCTCCCCACGCCGTGCGTGGAGACTTTCTCGACCCGTCCCCCATGGGCAAGCAGTGCGGTCTTGCGGTAGGATTCGCAGGCACTGAGGATGGTGCGACTATCCTCTGGCTCGTTGCGATCAACGAGCACCCAGCACGTCAGACCGTCGCGGGTCAATCGCTGCTGTAGTAGATGGTCTTCGCGAGCTATGTAGGTTTCCAGATCCAGTGGACCCTTCCATTCCGTGCTGTTCAATTTGATTGAGGCAATGCGCTCGGAGGCCGTGGCTGGGACTAAGATGAGATCTGGCGATTCTCCCTCCGGTAGAGTGCGGGGCTCTGCGGCAATCATGATTGCTGATTTTGATGAGGTGCAGATTGTGACGTGACGATATGTGATGCTTCACAAATACTCCGGTTTATTCCAAGGTTACGAATAGTATTGCAGGGACATTTGAAGGAAGAATCAGAAGTGAGGTTCAAGCTAAGTGAAAATCCGGGGATTCGATTAAAAGCAAAAACCATGTGTCCACAGGTGGAGATTACCGACGACGGATACCCTCAAATATGTCAGTGGGCAACTTTAACCCCGACATCGACGGTCACACGAGATTGCTCTCCCCAGCGCCATTGGCCCCCTCATTGTACATATTATTGTCACGATCCGGGCCGGAGTCTCCTACTCGAACCGTCAGAAATCCACAGTTTTTCTTTGTCACCGGCCCGATGACAAGCGACGGGAAGCGAAGACGTTGCATCACATTAGTCCAGATCCAACTTTCGACAATGTCTTATAGTTTGGATTCGGGCTTCTCATAGGTCATCGCAGGTCAGGCCCTTGACGTAATAGTCGGGAGGGTTTGCAGGCGTCATGTGAGCGATTATGTCACTGGGCTTGGGCCTCGTGTGAGACTCCGTTCTCTCCGTATACTCCGTCGGCGCTGCGTGTCTGCGATTTCATATTGGGGGTGGCTGGGGTCAGCCGACCTTGATTCACAAATTGGACATGGTCTTGCAGCTGGGTGCTTAGATCAGGTTACACAGATTCCATGCCAGGCCCTCTGAATGTACAGTCCTCTGCATATCAATGATAGATCCCTTGGATATTGAACATCCCTGGTCTTGCGTCAGTATGTTCAGATCGGGTTACACATACTTCCATCCTGGGCCTTCTTTGTGTATCCTCTGTGCATATTGATGGCTGATCTCCTGAAGACCTCCCTCCCTATCTCCGGTATCCAGGTCTGAGGTGCCCTTACCACTAGCTCCCGCTCCTACTGCGCAATCACGACAATATGGGGATCGCCATTGATGGTTACTCAAACATGCTAAGTGAACTTCTTTACAGGGTTGGATCTGTGGAAAGGATACACTTGGCTCAACTGTTACCTATATTTCTTGTGTTCTATCATATGTCAACTCGACTGGTATGTGGGTGAACTAAGCCCTAGACACAGTGAAATTGCAAGACTGCAGCACAGAACAGAAGCTCGGGGTGGTAGCAAGAGCTACGTCATCAGTCATGCACTGATCGCCTCTGGCATGTCGACAATCGTGTTGCGATAACATGATCCAACTTGAAGTCGTCTAAGAAATGACGCTCAAGCAGATTAGCTGTTTGATACCGGCGTCCAGAGCAATTGCCAGTACGGAGTACGGAGTAGAAGAGTGACAATCAGCTACCAGAAATTCGGTAGCTTGAAAATGCCCAGAGGAATTCACCGGGCGATGTGGAGCAAAAAAGGAATGAATGCGAGTGCCCCTGGCTCGCCTGGGTCTGCATCGACTAAGGGGCGAAGTACTTCCGCGGTACACCTAGACAGGGACGCCGAATGTATAGATATCGATGTGTTGGACCATGGAAAGAGATGGTGGATATCCCATGGAGCGAGGACCACCAAACAAGGGGGTATGATCCCCAAAGAAAAGAAACTACCATCCCGTGAGAGTGAAGCGTAAGGCACAGAGCCACAGAGAGACAGTTAGAAGCTCCAATCCTTCTGTCCTATATCATCTATCAAGGGAAGCTAGGCACTGCGCCTGGCCCAAACGGGCGCTAAGCCTAATTTAAGTTAGCGCGTTCCACACTTCGAACTTCCATCCTTCATTGTCTGCTAGCCAAGCATGTTCATGCGATGTTCAATGTGTCTTTCTTAAAAAGGGCTCTGAATGACCTAGTGTGTCTCACGAGCTGACGAATACCACCTGCACAATCTGATATTTTTGTACGGAGTATTTCCTCCACCCTTCGAGATTGCCGAGATCCGAAGCCAGTCTTACCGTGCCATGGCTACCAAGATAAAGAAATCGTGCAGCCGCTGCCACCACAAATTCCCAATCAGTCATTTTATCCACCCCTTTCAATATTCAGTTGATCTATAGGACCACGCTATTCCTACAATACGGCAAGCATGCCGCTCAACACAAGCGAAAGCAAAGCAAGAGCACAGTTGCCTATCTCCCTCGCACTAGAGAATCCCCTTCCAGATGCGCGGGCTCCAAGGTCAATTCAGATCAGACGCTACCCTTGGAATGTGCAATCAATCATGTGACAGCTTCAAACGGGCATGGTGCAACCTGATGGACGTGATCGGACGATATCGAGCACGAAGTGACGAGTCTCGAGGCCATACCACAGAGTGCACATGGTTGCCTTGGACCATGAGCCAGGTATCCAACCTTCAAAGTATATCCAGCTGGTCTTTCAATCCCGAACTCATACACACAGAGTACCCAAAGAACCATGCCTTTGAAACCGGCCCCAGTGTAGAGGGCTCAAACACCCCACCACGGGAGTGAGACATTGCAGCCTAGGGCGCCGGGTGGCTTGCACCGGCTAATAAATGAGGAACCAGCCATGGAAAGATCGAATCGTCATCCAATAGGCGGCAACCATACCACACGTGACCGAGTCATGTATCGAGCTAGCATCTACGAGCTCAGAAAAGTGGCGGCTCTGAATTAAGAATGCCCCACTCGGCCATGACTACCCCGGACTTCGAGCGTTGAGACCGACCTCGCAGCCTGTGCTGGCATCCCGATTCAAAATGAGTTCCAGGCGCACGTTGACGATGATACAACATCTATCTACGTCACCGACTGTGACGAGTCATTCTCACCTTTCTAAATGGCCTGCCTTGGCTAGCCAGCAACATCTTCGCGTGACTATCCAGTCTGCGGCTAGACTCTCGCGAATCCACCATGGCGTTTTCAATCTGGTTCAACGGCATCATGTCATTACCAGCGACATCGCAGCTTTTGTTTGGCTGGAAGGACATCATCGCAGATGCAGCAGATGCATATCGCACCGTTTTGCAACTGTGCAATGATCTCCTAATGACTCCCAATGGTCATGTCCACGATCCTCGGTGACGAGCAAGCACGGGGGGTGGAAGACGCATATTCGACGCCGAGGTCTCACGAATGACAGATATTTTGGGGTGTTCAGAAGACTGCGACTAGAGGTCTGGTCGAGTATCACAGCAATCCGAGATGACTGATATTCAAGTTGATGGTGCAATGAAAGATAGACCCATTGAATGGCGTTCATTAACCTAATCTGAACATCTGGCTAGCATAATTACACAGGATCACCGCATAGCGGCGTATTTTTGTTTTGAGCAGCCGAGTGCAAATATTAGTAGGATGCAGGAACGCAGGACGGGCAAGATGCAAGGAAACAACACACGGGATCGAGGGCGAAATCGAAATCCCTGTCAACGGACATGCAAGATGCAACATTACAGCGTCACACCCGGGTCTCGAACAGGATCGGGTTCACTGGGTTCATCAGCCAAGCAGACATGGAAACGAGACGAGATTGGGAACTAGTTACTAGATTGTTGAATTGGCTAGAAAAGAGGATCATGTAGTTGGAGATTTCAACAAAGGAGACGAATGAAATACAACAAAAAAATGGGGAGATGGTATGAAAAAGAGAAGAAGAAAAGGGGGATACCGGGCCGCAGCAAACAGATCAGCGAGGAGAGAAGCCAGGGGGATCAGGCAAGATGCAAAATAAACGAGAAGATATAAGAGGGAGAAAGCTGGGAGGGGGAAAAGAAGGATGGAGAAGGAGCGTCATGAAAGTGATAATGGGAGGAAGAGCAGGGGCCGAGAAAGAATAAGCACTTGGGAAAAAAATGAAGCACGAAGAAAAAGGAAAGATATGAAACCTGATCTATGTAAGTAAATGCCATGCGAGTTCCCAAAAATCGTCCGCTCCCCGTTTTATGTATTTGCGCCACTTCTTGCGCACGGCAATTCCAGAATTTCCTTCGTCCATCATGTATGTTCGATCATTGGTCACGCTAAATCAAGAATGAGACAGAAATTGGGTTGTGGACAGGAAATCGAAAGATGAGCAAGTAGAGATGAAAAAGATGATAAAGGAGAAAACAACAACGAATTTCCCCCCAAGGCCTGAGAAACAGTATCGGAGTAAAAAAAAGATAGAAACATAATCTCTCGAGTTCAAGGTGGTTGCTCTGAGTCCACCGGTTCGTTGAACTTCTGTCGTGCCTCTTCTACCCACAACTCCAGTCGGAGTTCGCCGGCTTCGACACGTCGTACCGGTACTGTTTTGGCACGGCCATTCGAGACCCTGGGGGGCGGCTGCTGGGGCTCGCCGTTCCGTAGTTTGGAGACGGAAAATGGTGCGGTGCATGATCGTAGGTGCACCTTGCCCGGTTCCGCCACAATCCACGTTTGTTCTTCCTTGGTGGTCCCCGCGGGGGGTAGCGCGTCTTCGCGCACCTCGATGCAGACGGTGAAACTGAACTCGTCATCGCGGGGCAGCGGGGTCAGTCTCGCGCACGCTGAGGCGAGTCTCGCGAGACACGCGCGGAATTGAGCCTCGAGGTCGACGGATGTGGGTGCGGGGCCCCGGTCTGAGACAGGGGCACCTGGATTGGATGGATCTTCAGGTCGGTCTTCAAATGTGGTGTTCACCTCTCCGGCGGGGGCACGCGGGAAGCCCGACAGATCAAACGCATATCGCTCGAGGGGCTGGTTTGTGCGAAGAGATGAAATGATGATACTGACTGCGGTGATTGTGCCTTTTAAAATCTCCGTTCCGACTGCGATTGATGCATCGTTGATATAGTCACACACTTTCGGGTGACGAGATTGTCGGACGGGGTAATTGTATGCCCGGACGGGCAGAAATGTCGCGCGCGGGTAGACGGAGCGCAGGAAGAGTATTTGGTGGACGGAGACGGTGAGGAAGTTGGTGAAGGAGGCCGCTAGCGCTGACTGATTGGTGGGCAGCGATTTGGTAGCAGGGATCGGGGCGGAGAAAGTTGTCATGGTGGTGGTACTACTGCTCTCACTGGCAATCGGCATTGCCGTCGAATAATCCGGTGTCGCTTCCACGGTGAGGGCGGTCTTGACGAAGTCTCGAAGAATCTGAATGATGTTCCACCCTGAAGCTAATCATCGCTCTGCCTTTCTAATCCATCGGTCAACACCACGTTCGATCAAATATCCAAGTGTTCCTTTTTGGGGAGGTGAGGTTTGCAAGTCGATCAAGGTTTTTTTGGGGTTCCCCGATACTCCAGTAAACACGACGAGTCACGGATGATTCGCGAGGTTTTTTAAATGGCTGGAGGAGACCCGGGTGAGTAGAGCGACCACAAAAGAAGCTCCTCGACGCGATAATATCCTCAGGGATTTGTGGGGGTGGTGGACTGAGGAAGAGAGGGAGGAGGGGGGAAGGTGGTTGGTGGGTTGGAGGGGGCTGTTTGTGTTGGAAAAGGAAATCCGCAACGTACGCTTGGGTGGACAAAATGCAAAGTAGAAGCACACCTCAAAGCATGAGGAAGGATTCAGTCAAAATGCTGGAGCGACGATCCCAAATGCAAGAGGTTGTCACTTTTTTTGGAATTTAGATCCCTTGAGGGGAGGTGAGGAGGGGTGGTTAAAGCGAGAGGAAGGAGGGGAAGATTTTCAGAGAGACGGAAACCCTCGATTGTTTTAAGAACACAAAAGGGCGAGGCCCAGGAAACAATAAGAAATGGCCGGAGGGTCTATCGATGAATCGATGGAATGTCACTCTCGCTCATCGAGGGGAAAAGCAGAAGGGAAGACTAAAGTTGTGTTGGTCACGGTTCCCCGTCACGTGGTTGCGTCATGGGTTGGTGCAGATTCCCTTTCTTTTTCTCTGCCAACTACTTTATACTATTTACTCTATACTATCTATACTATCTATACTATAGACTCTTTATGAATCGGGTCTATTCTATATCTCAACATCCATGGACACCAATCTTTGCAAAAATAGGCAAAAATTACAGTATTATACCATATACCATGATCCTATTATACCATTATACCACTATACAATTATACCATCATACCCTGTACAGAAAAAAGAATAAAAAGGGAAAAGGCACACAGTTTTCGCCTCTTCCCCACCAAGTGGGAGAAAGAGGGGCGATCATCGCAGCCAAGCGAAAAAAAGGGTATCTCATTAGGTATGATGCTTCCAACCGGAGAGCCGAGTTATATGTGCAGAACCATGGGAAGGAAAATCATAGCCGAGACACAATGTGGCCTTATCTCTTTGTGTGCCCGGGGTACCTGGTACCTTAAATCCATGCTGTTTGGTAGTAGTTCATGTACTCGTAGTTCATGTTGCAATATTACTAAACTACTGACTACTGACAGAATATTGTATAGACTGTCTGAAGTTAATTATTTGGAATAAAATATCTGCTACCACTACAATTTAGATTGGACGCCTCTAATACGCTGCTCCCGATGATCTTCCTACACTGACGGCAGTGGCGGCCGACGGACATGGGTACGATTTCCCGGGGAGAAGGTCATTTGTGCGCCGTCTGGTCCAGCAGTCATGCAGGTCCTGCGTTTAGTGGCTCTGGATTATCAATACGGAGTACCTTCCATACGTTTCTACTTGCTCTGTTACATGCTCGTGAGGGGTTGACTAGTAATGCATTGTCGTATGCTGTACGGTCAATACTCGGCAATTCTCGATGCTCCATATTAGCTTCCGCACATCCGCTGATGAGGGTTCTTCTAAGCACTGACGATACAAAATTAAAATAAAAAGGGTCATCGAACCAAAGAACAAGGGAAGTGGAAAGCGGAAAGTGGACAATGGAAAAAAAAAATTGTTCCGTAGAATATTCCGAGTCAATTCGGTGGAACTTCCCTCACCTCCAAACGATCAGGTCCAATAGGATGGACCGAAATGATCAGAACTTGGATCTCACCTGAAGCTCGAGCCAGTCAACCCGGGACAGACCCATGGTCTGCGAGCTTGTGTATGGTGGAAATCTCGAGTAAACCCTACTTGTACAAAACCTTGATGGGTCCAACGGGCAATTTCCACTGTTGGGTCGGGACGACTGTTTGCTATTTCTGGTAATCCTGTAGACATGATAAGACCATATCCCAGTCGAAGGATTTAGGCTTGTAGACTAGATCAAATGGTGGCGAATAGCCGTCTTTAGATCCCTGCCCAGGTGCCTTATCCCAACGCTGGGATGCAAAAGAACCCGATCAAGGGTCAGTCCTGGGGATTCCGGGCTTCCACACCGTCCTGTGTGTTTGAACCCTAACTGATCTTACTGCTTGGTGGTGCAGATCGGAGTGATCTCCCGCTTCCAAGACGAATCGGGGCTCAATTGGTAAAGCCTGTGTGCCCTGGCCCAGTTTTATCATTGGTAGTGTAGAAGTACAGTGCACAAGTATACAGTGTAGGGAAACTTTTGTGAAACATCAAGGGATGAGGCGGACAACAGGTTAATGGTTGTTACAACCACAACGTAAAAATTCACATATCCCAAAGGCCCTCGTTGTTCCAGACACAACCTTGGAATCGTCCCTTTTCAGTGTTGATTGCCTTTTTATGGGGAGTTTGTGTGTCCCAGCCCTATACAGAGTGCCCCTCCAAGGCTAGGCCCTGGAGGCTAGGGATTGGGGTGGAGCACGGACTATACAAGTAGCTCAAATGATGCAGAATAATTTGGCAGTGAGAGAAATAAGATAACAATATCATATAGAAAAGTGATCAGAAGAAAGGGTTGGCTTGTAGACAGTGTCGTCGAAGTATGCTCACCAGACCGCCTTGAAACTGCCCCTCCTCCGCGTCTCCTTATCTCGCGCAAAACAATTGGATTATCTCTCCCTTGGAGCTTCATATCCGTCAACTCCCCACCTTCACCAGCCATGGAGCAAGAACTTCTGTCGCTCCTGGCAGACACCCAGGCAGCCAAGGCTGATACCAGGAAATCCGCAGAGTTACAACTGAAGAACCTCTACGCCCACGATTCCTTTCCTAGCTCGCTCACGGCAATCGCTTCGCACGACTCGGTCCCCGTCAACCTGCGCCAGTCCGCCCTCTCCGTGCTGCGCACCTTCATCTCCTCATCCTGGTCTCCCATCCTCGACGACTTCCGAGGCCAGGTCCTTATCAACGATGCGAACAAAGCCAGCGTCCGCCAGGCGCTCTTGCTACTTGCGACTAAAGATACCCCAGAGCGCAAGGTGAAGAACTCTGCCAGTTATGCTGTCAGCAAGATTGCCAGCGCCGATTTCCCCGACGATTGGCCCGAGCTGCTCCCTTCTTTGCTGCATATCATCAACGACACCGCCAGTTCCGACGGCCAATTGCACGGTGCGCTGAAGGTCTTGTTGGATCTTGTGGACACAGGCTTCAGCGAGGAGCAGTTCTTCAATGTCGCTCGTGATCTTGTCGCTTCTCTCTTCGCTGTCGCGACGTCTGAGTCGAGACGGCCCATGCTCCGCGCTTTGGCGGTTGCGGTCTTCCGCTCATGCTTCGATACTTTGGAAATGGTTCTCGAGCAACACAAGACCGCTATTAAGCAATTTATGGATGAGGTACTCAGTGGATGGTCGCCGTTCTTCGATGTCACTTTGAAGGCACCCCTCCCGCAGCCGCCGTCCGAGGAAGAGGAACACAAGTCGGGCGAGATTGCATCCCAGTGGCGTGGCGTGGTGGGATTAAAATTACAAGTAGTCAAGGTAAGAATGGATCTCCAATCTTTGAGATTTGTCATTAACATACGTTTTTTAGACTCTGATGAAAATCCGCAACGTCTTCCCTGCTTTGTTAACATCCCAAAGCCCGCTTTTCTTCTCCACAGTCTGGTCTGAACTCACCAATGCCCTCCCGATCTACCAAAACTTCTACATTGAACACGAGAGACAAGGTCGCTTAGAAGATGGAGATGGCCTTCCTCACTCGCTCGATTTCCTCGTCTTGGAAGAGCTTGATATCATCCAAGCCTTGCTGAAGGCTCCCCCAGTCAAGGCAGAGCTACATCAACAACCACAAAATGCTGGAGCCAATGCCAGTACTGCCGGCTGGCTTCCAGAAATTATGAAGCTTGCTAGCACCTACGCCCAGATCACAACGGAAGAGGAGGGTCTGTGGGAGATTGACGTGAACCTGTTCCTGTCCGAGGAAACCTCTGTCACAGCTAACTACACACCTCGAACTTGCAGCGCGGATCTCGCTGTCAAGACCGGCGAATGGCTGAAGACCATTGCAGCCGAGGGGCTTCTGAGTTACATGAACACCATTTTTGCGGACTCGTCTGTATCGTGAGTGTTCCCTTACTACAGTTGCAAATTAACCGGACTGACGACGTGTTTCAGATGGAAATCTCGTGAAGCCGCTCTCTTCATTTTGAACAGCCTGCTTCGCGACTTTGGGGAGGTCGATATCGAGATTTCCCCGGAGTTGGCATCCCAGTTCGCCCAGTTCGTGCAATATGCCACCCAGCAAGAGCAAGAACTTCTGCGTGCCCGAGGATACCTTGTGGCCGGTTCTTTGGCCCGCGTTGCCGGTGAAGCTTTCCAGCAGACTACGACTTCTTACCTGGAGGCTACCCTGAAGGCAGTTAACGACGACCCCGCGGAAGTTGTGCAAGTGGCTTGTATTCGGGTCTTGCAGGACTTGGTGCCCGCTCTGCCCACCAACCTTGCGCGCCCCTTCCAGCCCGCCGTCATTGCGGCCATTTCAGAATTCATCGCCGCCCACGACTTGCGTGAAGAGGCAGAGGCCGATGACCTCAAGGTCACCCTCGCCGAAACCCTGCGCGACACTATCATGGCCGACTCATCGGTGGTGCTTTCTTCTACTGCCATTGATGTGCTGTTCAGCATCGCGAGCAGCGGAGCTGAAAACTTCCAGCTGACCCTGACCGTCACCGAGGCATTTGAAGATATCGTGGACCAGATCACCGATCTTGGCCCAGAAGCTTACATGCGCCTTTGTGAGAAGGTGCTCCCATCATTGATGGGCGCCATCGACGTGGGCAACCTGACCGACGAGAACGCCTTGACCAACTTCGCCGCCGATCTCCTCCGCGCATTGGCCGAGCGTAGCCCCGAGCCCATGCCCGCTGGGTTTGTGGAGACCGTGATGCCCAAGCTCAACCGCCTGCTACTAGGCTCCGACGAGGCTGAACTGATCCGCCCGGCCACTGAGGCTGTGCGTCACATGCTTGGCCACGATTTCGCCCAGTTCGTCGCCTGGCGGGATCCCGAAACCGGCAAGGAGGCCCTGGAAGTCGTGCTGATCATCATTGACCGCCTGCTGGGCCCCGCGGTCGACGACAACGCCGCCACTGAAGTCGGCCAATTGGCCGCCGAGCTGGTCGAGAAGGCCGGCTCCGAGCGTCTCGGCCCTTACCTCCCCCAGCTCCTCCAGGCCGTGGCCCAACGACTGGCGACCGCCGTCCAAGCCCAATTCATCCAGAGTCTCATTCTGGTCTTCGCCCGACTGACTCTCATCAGCGCCCACGAGGTCGTTGATTTCCTCGCCCAGGTGAACCTGGGCGGCCAGAGCGGTCTCGCCGTCGTCCTGAGCAAGTGGCTGGAGAACTCCGTCAACTTCGCCGGCTACGACGAGATCAAACAAAACATCTTCGCCCTGGCGCGCCTCTACGAGCTCGCCGACCCGCGCGTGGCCGAAGTGCCCGTGAAAGGCGACCTTATCATCCAAGACACCGGCCGGATCAAGACCCGGTCGCAGGCCCGCAAGAACCCCGACCAGTTCACCACCGTGGCGGCCCCCTTGAAGATCATCAAGGTCCTCGTGGAAGAGCTGGGAGCGGCCTCTGGAAACAAAGAGATCGACGCCGCCGCGGCCCTGGAAGACGCCGACAGCGACGATGGGGACGATGATTGGGAAGATGTGCCCGGCCAGACTCTGGACCTGGGGCTTGGCGCCACCAAGCAGGGATTGATGAGCTGGGGGGAGGGCGGCTCGGAGAGTGTGTTTGGGGTGCGCCGCCGTGACGATGAAACGCAGGGATACTTGGCGGACTTCTTCCGGCAGGCGTCGACGCAGCCGGGCTTCCAGGAATTGTACGCAGCGCTGACTCCCGACGAGCAGGCCAAGCTGCAGAGTCTGTAAATCTGTAGGGACTAATGCATTGAAGAACCATGAATGCTACGAATTGAGTGACGTATTTGGTCTGACCATCCCCAAGATTCTATACGATCGTATATACAAATCGGGGGCGATCGAGAAATTGCTTCTGCAGCGTACATGACTCGAGGTGGAGATGCCCCAGACTGTCGGGTCGCTCGCTCTCGCTCTGCGATCCCGAGATCTTGGGGGATCTGGCATGCTAGTGGCATTGTATTGGAGGCCCTACTATGTAGTATGCATGGTTTCGAATCTAATGCCTTCCCATCTATCACATTTTATTAGTGTAACGAGTACTCCGTATAGGACGTGTCAACCAAAGCAAATCCCGAATTTTTTTCTCTGCGGGGGCTTAAAAAGTACAACTGGCTCTCTTCCCCAATCGTTCTTTAAACAATGTCACAACCAAATCCTGACGAGCGGATTCAAGTCGATGTAAGCCTAGCTTTCTTTTCTCATTTTCCCTCTTTCCCCCCTCAACATAAACCCTTTCCATCCTCCCACTAACACCCCCAGACAAGTGACGACGACTCCCTCTTCGACACCCAATCCCTCCTAGGCTCCAACCTCTCCTTCGCCTCCTCCGTCCGCGACTACAACTACGAAAATGGCCGCCGCTACCACGCCTACCGCAACGGCCAATACCCCTTCCCCAACGACCAAGAAGAACAAGACCGCCTCGCCCTAACCCACCACCTCTTCAAGCTCCTAATCCGCGGCGAGCTCCACAGAGCCCCAATCCGCACTTCCTCCCCGCGCCGCATCCTCGACATCGGCACCGGCACCGCAGACTGGGCCCTCGAAATGGCCGAGGATTACCCCCAAGCCGACATCCTCGGTACAGACCTCAGTCCCATCCAGCCAAGCTATGCTCCGCCGAACTGCCGCTTCTTCATCGATGACGCAGAGAGTGACTGGACGTTCGGCCCGACGGAGAAATTCGACTATATTCACGCTCGCAGTTTGGCGGGGGGACTGGGCGATTGGCCTAAGTTGCTGAAGCAGGCTTATCAGCACTTGAAGCCGGGTGCGTGGTTCGAGGCACAGGAATTCGAACTCGGTTTGGTCTCTGACGACGGGACTCATCATGGCGCTACGGCTATTTCGACCTGGCAGGAGCTGCTGGTTAAGGCGAGTACCAAGTTCGGAAAGCCTATAGATATAGCGACCAAAATGGAAGTGTGGATGGCGAAACAAGGGTTCGAGAATGTCACAGACGATATTTACAAGGTGTGTTTGCGTGTGCGTGGCTCATTTCATACTATATACTGACCCTTTTTTCGTACTTGCAGTGTCCGATCGGAGGCTGGCCCAAGAACCGCCGCTTAAAAGAGATCGGTCGCGTAGGCAAGGTGACACTCCTGGAGATCGTCGAGCCGTACACGCTCGCCCTCTTCACTCGCGTTCTGGGCTTCTCATACCAAGACGCCCAGGAACACATGGATAAAGTGCGTGCGGAGCTGGTGAGCAATTCTTACCACCTCTACACGAACTTCCACTTCATCTACGGGCAAAAACCACTCGACGCCACGCCCTGAGAAAACATAACGAAAATAACGATAGACGATACCCCACAAGAGCGAGGGCTTGATTGCATTTGCATTTCGCATTTCGCATTTCGCATTAATGTATATAATAGTTGCTATTTCGTGCCATGGACAGCGTGAGCGTCGTGATGCGTAATGCATAATGCGTGAAAGATGGAGCGTCCCAGACGAACCCATTTCGACCAGCGAAGACATCCAGAGATCCGGCTCTGGAGAATCAGTCCATTCCATGCGTCGTGCGTCGTGTCACCACCCATTCCCAAGCCCGAGGACCTGGCAGATCCCCGATACCGCGTCTTCGGGCGTGGCACTCGTGCGAACCACATGAACAACCTGCGCAACCTGGTTCTCGTCGCAACTGCTGATTGTTTCAAGCAGTGCTTCCAGCACGGCTTTTTTGCCTTCGCCTCTCCAGGAACTCGGGATGGAGTTCATGATCGTCGGCGAGAGCCGGTCGGAAACTGGACTCGCGTGGCTGGATGTGTCGCTGGCGAGAGGCGCGTCTGTATAGTTGATTGTGTTGGCGCTGGCGCTGGAACTGGCCATGGCATAGGAGTCCATAGATGAATACTGAGTATATGGTTGTGGTACCGGCGCGGCCGGTATCGGGCCCATATTTCCGTATGTTCCTTTCCACTGCGTTTCTGGTATCGGGTCTGTGTAGGGTATTGGGGCGTAGCTGGGGTAGTAGGGAGGGTTGTCGGGGATGTAAGCTGGGGGCATCACATCTAGTCCATGCACCGGACCCTGCATCGGGACGTTGAGATCCGCAAATGCCCCATAGGGTATATTTGTATTTGCAGTTTCTGTAGCCGGTCAGTAAAATCTCCCAGGATTATGTAGTGTAAAACGCACGTAGATCGGGCAATTCACTCGTCCCGTCCTCTCGCGCGTACGAATACGGCGCGACCGCAGCCGGCGGGGCAGGCGCAGACGCCGACGCCGAAGCAGAAACCGACCGAGAAGAAACCGACGCCCCATTCTCGCTGCCTGTGCTATCGGGACTGGTGACATTGGCGGAGCCCGTCATCGACGGCGAGCTCGCGCTCCAGCTGCCCTCTCTCTCCCCATACGCATCACTCTTGTATTTGGACCCGGAGCCCGAGCCCGAGCCGGCGCTGGACGCATACGGATGTGCGCGCCAGCTCTTCGGCGGTCTATGCTGTTCGCGCGGCTGGCTCAGCCTCCCACGTAGCTGTGACACTTCCTTCCGTAGACGCTCGATGATATCAGCCTGGCTAATGTGGGCGCGGTCCTCGGCCGTGGCGGTGTATGTGCAATCGGCCTCGATTCCGCGGATAATACATGCGTGGCAGGGTATAGAGCGGTCGCACTGTCGGCGTTAGGTGGGGGATTTGACGTGCGAAAGCGGAGAGAGCTCGTACCTTGACCTTGCGCTCGCGACACTTCAGACAAGACTGCTGGGGGCGGATTTTGGTTTTGGAGTCTGGAGGCATAGTTGCGGAGATCGAGATGGCCAGGATTGGGATCGCTGGATCGGAGGATCTCTCTCTCGCGGTGGTTTCTTTTTTTGCTAGTTCATGTCAATTGCATTTCAGCTGTGCCACAGTGGGGGGATGAACGAAAAGGGCCGAGAAAATGTGACCGGTCTCATTTTCAATCCTTTGGGCTGAACGTTTGGCGCTACCATTGGGTGACCGGAATTGTTCTTGACGATCTTTTGCCTCCACACCGGGCGGGCCACTGGAGCTATGAGCCTTATGCGACTTTATCGCTAGTTGGTTTGTTTTGCCCGATTCCCCTCTGACTTGCATAACGGCGCGGGGATATTCGAATATTCGAATATTGCAATCCCCGGTGCAACATGCCACGGCCGACTCTTAAGAGCGCCAGGGCGCCAGTCCCTGTCCACCCCATCTTGCTCTCTCAACCATGAGACCAACCATTATCACAGCAAGTATGGCCCTAATGCTCCCCATTCTGCCCGTTTTGGCCTCAATCCAGAGCCCAGCCATCCTCCCCACGCCCTCAATGGGCTTCAACAACTGGGCGCGCTTCCAATGCGATCTCAACGAGTCCCTCTTCACAGAAACCGCCCAGTCTATGCTAACCCGTGGTCTCCACCACGCAGGCTACAACCGCCTGAATCTCGACGACTGCTGGATGCAGCACGCCAGAGCCCCAAATGGCTCCCTGCAGTGGAACACCACCCTGTTCCCGCACGGCATCCCCTGGCTCGCCAGCTACGCAGCCGATCTCGGCTTCCACCTGGGCATCTACGAAGACGCCGGCAACGCCACTTGCGGCGGGTACCCCGGTTCATACGGGTACGAGAAGCAAGATGTCGAAACCTTCGCGAGCTGGGGCATCGACTACCTCAAGGTTGACGGGTGTAATATATGGGCCCAGGGCCGGTCGCTGAGAGACGAGTATCGGGTCCGGTACGGGGCGTGGCACGATGCGCTAACCCGGTTGGACCGACCGTTAATCTTCTCCGAGTCCGCGCCTGCGTATTTCGCGGATAACGCCTCGGACTGGGCGGTGGTCATGGATTGGGTTCCGCGGTTCGGTGAGCTGGCGCGCCACTCGACGGATGTCCTTGTTTATGTCGGTGAGGGCAGTGCTTGGGATAGTATTATGAATAACTACGACTATAATACGCTTCTTGTGCGCTACCAGCGACCGGGGTATTACAATGATCCTGATTTCTTGATCCCTGATCATCCGGGGCTGACGCAGACGGAGAAAGAATCCCACTTTAGGCTCTGGGCTTCCTTTTCGGCGCCGTTGATTATCAGTGCTTACATACCGGCTCTTTCGGATGCGGATATTGCCTATCTGAGTAATGAGGATCTTATTGCTGTGAATCAGGATCCGCTGGGTTTGCAGGCTGCTTTGGTGAGCCGTGATGGCACATTTGACGTTTTGTCTCGCTCGCTGGAGAACGGTGATCGGCTGGTGACCGTGTTGAACCGTGGGCCTGTGTCGGCCCGGACGGCTGTACCTCTCGGGCGTCTGGGACTGGCTCAGTCTGACTGCAAGTACCGGGCTCGAGATCTCGTTACGGGGCGTGTGGTCAGTGTTGACCGTGTACTCGAGGTCCAGCTTAATTCCCATGAGACTAGTGTCCATCGAATCGAGTTGCCTGAGAGATGCTCCAAGGTCATTCCTACCGGCATGATCTTTCATACCCCGTCCGGTCTGTGTATGACTGCGTCTGGTGATAGTGTTACCTTTGAGAAGTGCAAGGCGTCGGATTCTCAAGTTTGGAGCGCATCTATGCATGGCACCGAATTGGCCTTGAGTGCTTTGTCGCTGAGATCTATGTGTCTCGCTGCTCAGAAGGGTCGCGCCTCGCTGGCAACATGCGGCGAGGCTGGAGCTACTTGGGAACATTCTGTTACTGGGCACTTGAGGAACACTGGGGGTTGCTTGACCCAGGCTTCGGGCACGGGCACTGTTGAAGCTTGTGTGGTTGATAATGCTGCGCAGATCTTTGGTCTGCCCAGTGGTGTATATGTTGTTGAGAGTGAGTGAGCTGACTATATTGCTGCTTGGAAGTTTCGAAGTAGCCACTCCCGTCTTTGTTTCGGTCTTCTTCCCTTGGTTTTACTAACGTCTACTCATCATGTTCTGGTATCTTTGTGTTCAGTCTTTCCCTTAGTTTGCAATCGGTGAGTCTATCCCAACACTTGGTGTCCCCATGTAGGAAACAATTCTCTCGATATTTGCATCAGATCATCCCCTTCAGATCTCACATAGATATCTACCATATCTACAATGCTAAAATCGACCTATATACATCTGCGCAACCGTAAACACAACCCCACTATCCCTGCAAAGAGAAACCAACACCCTCCCCAGTCCCCATCTCAATCAAATTAGCCCTCATCCTCTCCGGCCTCTCCCCAAGCCCAAACTTCGCATCCTCCCGCTGCACCCAAGCCCCAACCCCATGCTGCAACACCGCCGTAGCCCTAACCTTCTTCTTCTCGTCATCCGCCTTCAACCCAATACTCCCATGCAACGTCAACCTCGTCTCCTCCCCACCCTCCACCTTCCCCTTATAAACCCCCCCGATGCAAAATCATTACTATTATAAAACACCGCATCCCCAGCCCCCAGCTCCACAACAACCTGCCCGGGCAACTCCGCCGCAAACGGATCCGCCTCGCGCTCTACCCCCGTGCGCGCCCGCGCATGCGTCCCCGGCACAACAACCAACGACGCATCCTCACACAGCGCCAGATTATACTGACAATGCGACTGGCGGCCACCCGGCGCCTTCGCGGCTAACTGCTCGATCTCCTCTTCGGCAGACGCATGCTCGGAGATATCGTCGCGGTGCCAACGAAGCTCGAAGTCCTTCGTCTCCGGCGCAACGAGTAGATTGAATAGTTCCATGACGAGGGGCTCGGCGCCCTCGCTGGAAGTCCCCATTAGCTCTTCGGCGACGGCGAGTATGGATGGCGAGAAGTAGCAGGCGGCGAAGGCTGCGCGGCCGGGCATTTCGGGGTGCAGGAGGTGCTGCACGCCCCAGATTCCGCCTTCGGAGGCTGGGGGTGCGGTTGTGGGCCAGGGGGGGAATTGTTTGGGGACGGTGCGGAAGTGTGGCCAGGTTCCGGTGCGCGTTAGGGTTGTCGCGTGGGTGGCGACGGTGCGGTAGTGGGATACCTCGGTTGGGGTGAGGAGGTTGCGGACGACGACGTAGCCGTCGCGTTGGAGGGGTTCGAGGTACATTTTTGGTTTTGGTTGAGGTGATTCTGTAGACATGGCTGTATATTGGGTTTATATGTGTTGTTTATACGGTTGTTGATACATGCGGGGTTGATACGACGGTGATGTTCCAAGGTTAAGGTCGCATTTAGCAATACTACCGCGGGTCCGATTGACATCCATGGATCTCTTTCGGTCTGTAATTAATCTCCGTGATATCTTCATGTTCTATATTGTTGTCTACAATGTCGCTATTGAGATGGCCTCATATCTCGGGCCTCAGGCCGGTCTCAGTCAGATCGCAGGCCCAACGTCATTGGGATCAACGCGCCAAGACAAAGAAGGCTGAGTCGGCGCCTTGTCTTACACATTTTTAGTCGTTTGAGTCGTTTGAGTCGTTTGATTCTTGTCATTCTCTCTCTTACTTGGAAAGCCTTTGTACATATCCTTCGCGCTTCCTTTGTTCATACAAAAATACACAGAATCCGACCCCCACCATGCCCCTCCTCCACGCGGGCTCCGCTCTATTGCTCCTGTTCTTAGTACTACCACAAGTGCATGCCTTTGGAGCCGGGAACATCGCCTCCATCTCCGCCATTGAAGGCAAAAACTGGCGTCATGGAGACATCGAAGACGTCCTCAAGACGCTGGCCTTTATCCACGGCCACAAATGGACATCCACCATGGTGAAGCGTGTGTATTTCGGCAACTGGCTGCGTGACTAGTAAGATAGCCAACCATAAAGCTCTGAATGCCTGCTGACAATCCGAACAGCTCGCAGGCCATGGACGTGGGAACTCTCAAGAGTTTGCAAGCCGAGACGATCCGCGTATTAGTGTGGGTCCTCTCGTTCCTGAGCTTCGGCTATGCCACCGGTGAATTCGAAGTAACCTCCGAGCGCCTCGGTGTATACCGCCCCGAAGAACACATCGAGTAAGTATCGGTGTTCACCGTCGGCATCACGCAAGCTGACCATGCACCCAGTAACCCCAAAGACTATGCCGACAATGAAGATGCGCGGCAATACGACAAGCGACTGCGACCTCCGGTCCGCAACGTGGAGCTGGAAATCGACCAGAACACCGGCATGAAGAACTACATAGCCAACGAGCGCGGCGACTGGGCCACCAGCGCGGCCTATATCAAGTTCAGTCTCAGCCGTAGTATCCACTATGGGCGCACTTACACCCACGGCGGATCGAGCAAGGGCAAAGAAGAGGATTTGTGCGAGGCTCTGCGCTGTCTCGGTCAGGGTCTGCATACCCTGGAGGATTTCGCCGCGCATACCAACTACGTGGAGCTGGCGCTGCGGGAAATGGGCATGCAGAATGTCTTCCCCCACACCGGCACAAACACCCAGATCAACTTGCATGGCAAACGGGTCTTCCCGCTCGTGACGGGTACCTTTGGTATGGTGGATTTCTTCCACTCGGTGTTGGGCGAGGCGACGGATCACTTCGCTCAGTCCGAGGTGAATGAGATGGATATCGCGCTGGGTGATGCCGAAGCGAGCGCCCAGTCGAATAACTCTCTCGGTGCGCTGACGGGCCTGTTGGGGAAGATTCCCGGTACCAAGGAGCTTGTCCATGAGGCGGAGGGTCTGAAGAGATCGTCGGCAGCGCAGGAGATGGCCAACCGAAGCCGTAGCTCTGCTCAGGGCTATGCGGAGTCGGCTTCTCATAGCCAGAGCCGCGCCGGGGCTGATCATTCGGGAGGCGCTGCGAAGCCCGGTACTGGCTTTGAGGGTATGCCTGATTTCAACCCCCAGGAGACAGTAGCGAAGATCTACCCGATCCTGCAGTTCCGCGATAAGGTGGTGCGCAAGTTGGACTCGATCATCGAAAAGATCCCGGGCCTGGAGTCGCTCATTGAGAAGATCTCCGAGACTCTGACTGTGGTGATTATGTCTCTTCTGTCGCCGTTTGTGCGTCCCTTGATCAAGGCTGCGTCCAAGTCGCTGCAGACTGGATCCGCCGGCGTCATCGACGCTTCTGGCAAGCACCAGTATGAACCGTGGACCGATCCCCACTGCACCGATCCCACCCACTCTCTGTTGTCGAAGGACCACTTTGCAAACGTCCTGAACGAGCCAGCCGGCCAGGTCGCCTCTTCTATCGTCGAGTATGTCGCTCCCCGTATTCTGTATGCCTGGCAGCACATCGACATCAACGAAAACGAAGTCCTGGAGGATTGTCTACAAGTCTTCCACCACCCTGCGCTGCGCAACATGCGCAATGACGCCCACCGTACGATGTTCGAGTCTGTTGAAAAATGGGCTCACGGTCGATCCGACCGCGGCGCTTCTCTAAACAGCATTCTTAGTTCCGAGGGTGTGCGTGCTGGTCGCAATACCGGTGGTGTGAGCCATACGCACAGCGGCGGTCATGGCGGATTCCCTACATTGGGCGGTTCATCCCACGGCCAGAAGCCAAGTCACGGTCAAAGTCATGCACACGGAAGTAACCAGAATCATTCGTCTCATTCGTCTGGCTTCAGTTCGTTCCTAAATGGGGGCCATTCATCGGGCCAACAAAACAATTCAAATGTCCCGTGGGACAAGCTCTCAAACCTCCCGATTCCGGGCATATCCAACCTGAGCAAGCTCAATAAGTTGACCAACCTGATGCCGGGTGGTCTGAGCAGAGAGGTCGACAATTCAAACGAAGCGCACGCGCAAATGGGCGTAGTACCAATCCATGAAGGGTCCGAGTTGCACCAGAACCGCCATCACCAACCGCAGCACAAACAAACGGAATCGGATCAGTACGATTCTCCGAACATGATTGCGGATGCGCAATATTCTCAGTCTGATTATCCAACCCACCAGCATCACCAAGTTTTTCCAGGCGTGCGCCATCAGCAGGAACCGGTACCAAACAATCATCGCGGCATAGTAGGTCCACTCCACACAGCGTCTGAGTCTCAGCCACAGGTTTTGCCACTGGCGTTCCCGCTGTCGCAGCCTGACCAGGAAAGCTAACCAGCCCCATCGAAGCATAACCCGAAGAATTATCATTTCACGACGGAAAATACGCCGCATCGTGGCCAGTCTGAGCGCCATGATCATGCGCGTTCGGCGGGACCATCCAGCTATGGCCGAGGCTAGATGCGAATGGTCTTCGATGGTGGCCAAGAAAGCGACGACGGCGATTTGAACGGCCAGAATCGCGATTCGAATCAGGAAATAGACCAGTCGGAGTTCTGCGCGGATGGCTTGAATGATTGACCAGAAGAGTTGGATTATGGCCCAGGAGAGTTGAATCAAGGGTCCGGCTCGGCTGTTCGCAACGAATCGCAGGGTGTGTCGAAAACGCAGCTGTTCACGGTGGGCAATCGAAAACAGGAGGACCATGGCTCGAATTCGAACAGCCTGGGTGGTGAACAATGCGGCCCCAACCATGATGATGAGGAGCGTGGCAAACACCGAAGTGATAACCATATTCAACACCACGAGCAGGGCAGTCATCTGGATAAAGTCGATGGGCCTCATGATGATCAGGTCTTCGTGCTAATCATGTTAGATCAATTTGATGCTCACAGGTTTTTGATTCCTCACAATTTGGTTTTGAAGATGTAGGTTTGGTTTTGGTGTCTCGAAGTGGGATGTTCTCCGGCACAGAATTGGCGGGAGTATGATGAGTTGGGGGGACGAAAAGGAGAAGAGAAAGTCTGCGCAAGTTGCCGCGAATATGCTGCTAAAATGTATGGCATTTGAAGGCGACTCGAGTGTTCTGCCGCCCGACAATTCGCTTTGGAAAAATCTCACGATGTATGACGTCTTGCCTGCCGACTTGCAATGCGCATTACCACGTGTATCCGCCTTCCTACCTGGATTTTCACGGGCTTATGTGTACTACCTTTTCTGCTGGCTATTCTCCTGGCTCTCTAGCACACATTATTGTGTGTATAACTCGTTTCAAGTACCTCCATGGCCTCCCTGAATCACATATGCCATATTTTCACGTTCGACACTGGGCTTCCTTTTTTGCCTCCCAGGGCCAGACTGTATCAGGATGACTGCTTCGCGTGTAAGTAAGCCTAGAATCTATTGAGAAATTATCTAGGCTAGTATGTAAAACTAGAATACTAGCACTAACCTTGGAAACCTCATCCGTGCCTGCAGGCACAGATGAGTCCTTGTTGACTCCGGTGCTCCAGGTATAACCAAGTATTCAATATTAATTCCTACGTTCAGGTCTTTTGAAAAAATGCCAGTTCAGCAGTCTGGCATGTCTTGGGATGAAACCCTTTTGTCATTCTATTTCAGATGATTAGATGGTAGGACGAATTCCTTTCAGCCCACTTCAGACGATTGGGAGGAGGATGGGACGAAAGCCCTGGTCAAAGAAAATCAGAAATGGGGATTCCTTTTGGCTACAACCTTTTTCAGGACCTGCTTGCATATTTGCTAACAAAGCTTGATCGGTACGTCTTTTTCATTGAAGGTTGACACTGTCCAAGGGCATTGTCCCTTGAAGACGACCAAGGCATACGGACAAAGCATCAAATCAAAGCCTTTGTGAGCTTTCCCTTTGAACCCGAGTACGAGAAGCACCTTTCAAGTCTCATCGAGCGCTTTGTTGTTCAGGCTATATAAGCCGCCTTCGACTCGACTGGAAATAATTACACATCCTCTTCAATCCAATATCAAATGAACCAAGCATCGAACTTACAAAGCAAGAAATCTACAAATCTACACAGTACCACACCAACAAGCTCGAATACTCAATCTTCACGCAACGACAAGTACCCTGTGTTTCGAACATTAGAACCCTTTTGACCCATTTCGACTAACAACCGACAAGATGCAGTCTGTGGAGATTTGGAACCGCCTGAACGATCTTTACGGAGGTGCAGATATCAGTGTGCTCCAACGTCCATACCAACTAGCCGTTCCACTCTGGGTATTTGTCAATGATCGGATCACCCTCCACACATCCCTCGTGATCGAAGATTTCATCAGCGAAAACCACCTCATCTGGAGCCTGTGCGCGGGTCTTGCCGACTCGTACGACGACCCAGAGTGGACAGAGATCTTCAACCTGTACTATCGGGCAGAATGGCAGCGAATCCAAAATGCCGTGGCCGAATTCCCAGGCCCAGAGCGATTCCTGCTTCTCGTCGGCCCACCCCCTCTTGCCTTCGGCATTTTCAGGTACGTTGGCCATGACCGGTTCAATCTTTTTGAAGACGCCGATATAATCGAGGTTCGAGCTGCGCCTGCTGGTGCTCGTCACAATGCTGATCTTCTGCGCCTTTTGGAATATATTCATGGTGATACTTACGTCTCAGGTAGTCATATGGGTGTGAATCTCGTCGAGTATGGGTATGAGAACTCGCCCCATAACACGCCGAGAGGATCACCGCCTCGCGCGGTAGCTATGGAGGTCGATGAAGAAGAACAAAGTGTGTCTCCGACTTGGGACGAGGAAGAAGAACAAAGTGTGTCTCCGACTTGGGTGGATGAGCCCATGACCATGCCTGTCGCCGTCGGTGGTCTTCAAGGCACCAATGGGAACCCCCCTAACTATGAAGAAGTTGCTGACTACTACGGCCCTAACCAGAACATTGGCTTTTCAGTCGAGTCCCCATCTCCAACCGAGTCCTCAGCCAGCTCTCCAACCAGTTCTTCAGTGAGTTCCCCACAACCTGAGTCCCCATCTGAGTTTATGAACGTTTCGACCCCCATAGGCTCCCCACCCCCCGACTACGAGGGAGTCTCTCCCCCACCCCCTCAGTACTACCGACCCCGTTCGTTTCGGTCCGAACACGGTAGCATTGATATCCCAGCGCCCCGTGAGCCTCATCGGTACTATGGTGGGCGCAATACGTATAGAGCGCCTAGTAACAGCAGTACCGACTCGCATACTAGCGACTTGCAAGAGTCTGCTGATGTTGAGATGGATGTGGCCGGAGAAGTTCAATCGAACTACGGTGGCGAGCGACAGAGTTCGATGAGCTCTGGCTCGACCATGAGTAGTGAGGATTCTCCTACTTGGGTCAGATCACCCTCGCCGAGCCCACATGGCTCTCCATTGCCCTATGACAGTCAGTCGGGGTCGCCTGTACAGAGCTCACAAGGCTCTCCGTCACTTGATGGTAGTCAAGAAGGGTCTCCTGTGCAGAGCTCGCAAGGCTCTCCATCACTTGATGGTAGTCAAGAAGGGTCTCCTGTGCATAGCGCGGCTTCGAGCTCTTCGCGTGAGTCTGGGATGTTCCAGATGGACGACGATGCCACACAGGAGGAGCAGAGAGCTAGTGGGCCTTTGTCGTGGTTACCTAAACTCCCCTTCCAGCGTAGATGATCTTGGACACTAGAGTGAGCTTTTAGATTTCATTAGAGGTTTTTGGACGAGATTAGAGATATTCAGATTAACTGCACTTGAAATTTGATCACAGGCGTTACATGAACATTTTGCCAAATTTTTTTCCATTTCATAAATTTTTTTTTGGTCGAGTAATTTGAATGGATTAAGAGATGAGAGCCTCCAGGCTTCGGATCGAACTTCTGCGGCTTCTGCTGTTTCCGCTTTGTCCGCTTCATCCGAGTCCTCCGCTTCTTCTGCTTATTTCGCCCTTTCACCAGCTGCCAGTATTTCAAATTTTTCAATTAATCTCTGCTCGATTGCATTTCTAGTGAAGAGACAAGTTGGCCCGTGGCTTATTTCTGATTCTGAACCATTTTTTATGTTACACTTCGTACCTATTTGTCATGGGTGCTGGTTAGATCTGGGGACTCAACCAGGGAGAAGTGTTCTCAACCCTTGTAAGAGTGCACGGGTATGAGGATCTGTTTCGGCAGGTAGGACGGAGGAGAGTTTTGGGTACTGTTCCTACCCGAAAAGTAACCAAGTAGTATGCTCCTCGTAAATCCTATGCAGACAGCTATGTTGCCAAAAATAATTTGGGCTATGAGAATCGGTCGCCTGAAGCCAGATCGGGGCACAGGAGCCAATCAACGGTCCAGCAATGAGACATCGATGTAGAAATAAGCACAAAAGCAAATTCAGACATCGTCAGTTGTTCTTTTTCTGGATTTTGGTTGAGGCGTCCAACTTTATAGCAAACCTTCGCACGGATCCTCGCGTATCCAAGGTTCCGAACAGGTCGTGGGAATAAACTTGATGTAACTATACGTCAACACTCAATCACTGCTGAGAGCGGAAGCATCCCCTTGCATGCATGTCTCGTGATACTGGTGGCCTTGTACAAGCACAACAGTATTTAAAGGTCGACGGTACCGTCTAGCGTCTATCACAACAAGCTCTACATCAGTCCAGACCAAAGGAACCAAAAACAACCAAACCAGCGATATGAAGACCGCGTCAATCATCACCGTTGCGCTTGCAGTCGCTACATCTGGGCTCGCTGCAGAGACCGCCGCTCTCAAGCCGCTGGAGCTTACAAACCTCAACGCTGGAATCTACTATACGTCCATGCCCACAACGACTTTGTTCTCATTCTCACTGAAGGATCCGAACTCCAACACCGATACAACTTGCTCTGGATATTGGTAAGCACATTTTTCGTTCCTATCATTTTCGAGCGTAATTGCATCACAAGCTCGTGATAGTCAAGAACGCAAAGGTTGGACCAAAGCTCATACTTCTCCAGGTCCGCGGGCATGGCTGGTCACAAATCCTACGACTGCTCTGATAAGGCCTACCAACTTCACCTTCTGAATGGAGTTTATAATATCGAGAACTTTGATATCCAGGTCTCTCGCGTGGATGGCACTGTCACTGGACAGTCGGCTGTGACGGGAGAGTCATGGAAATGCACGAAGCAGGAGACGCCTAAAGAGCAGTGCGTATGGGATGGTGTTTTTAAACTTGAAGTGGCTCCTTCTTCTTAGATTCATGAGTGTGTGGAGCTTTCGAAATTAATGTGGACAGGGCCTATACATGGATTAGCTTGATAATTATAGCTTTGATAATTTCTTGAGAGATTCAAATACGGAGTTGAATTTGCTGTGAATTTCTATACTTCGAGTAGCTCGACAGGAAGAGATCCCCTGGGGTTGTACTATATAGGATGCATTTTGAATCGGTTGACCACTTCCAAGGTTCAGTGATGTATGTAACAGGGCCATGGTACCTTTTTCGCAGCAAGTTCAATTTATTACCATATCCAAGTGCGAGTGAACATTTGGTGATAGCATCAAGCAGTCACAGCTTAGCGGAACATGCTGCCTGAGTTTGCAACGCCACCCGAAGAAGTGAGACTGGCAGCATAAGAAGAGTCGGAATCATGGCTAGCAGAAACATTGACACCCAGAGTAACCCAGGCAAGAAGACCATCCTCAATGGTGTCACCGAGGTAGGCGTATTCAAAGAAGGGGTCAGAGTTGGAATCCTCAGTCTCGTCCTGGACAACGTGGTCATCGGCGTTTTCAGTGATGGCAACAGTGCTGGTGTTGTAAGGGTACGTAGCTTCAACAGTGGTGATAAGCTCCTTGTCAAAGAACAGCTGACCAATATGAGAGATGTGGCCACCAGTGAGGGTGTTGTTGGGCAACACATGGGCATTTGTGTGCGCGATAACGTGGACATGGGTAGCGCGACCAGAGTAATGACCCGGGAACAGAGTCTTGAACTGAGCAACACCATCAGCGTCGGTCTTTTGGATACCACGCAGGAATGTCTTGTTCAGGTTCGAGGCATCGTCGCCATTGCCGTTCATGGAGCTCTGAACTCCAGAGTAGACACCAGTGGCATTGCAGTTCCACACATCCCAGTAGAGGTTCTGGATAGGCTCGCAGGTGTTGATGTCAATGAACTGGCCATCGAGGATGATGGGAATACCAGCTTGTCCATCGCGGATATCGGAACGGATCAGCTCGCCCTTCACCCAGAAAGGACCGACCTCTCCCTCGGGGGCCAGGATACAGACAGGGTTCTTGGAGAACAGTTCTGTTTCGGGGGTGTTCGGGGATACGTGGAGGTTGGAATGGTGCGAGGTGTTCACGACCTTGTCGGTATCACGAGAGAAAATGGCTCGCTTTTTGTTCGCGTGCATGAGAGCGGCACGGCGGGCTTCGGCGCGGGAGTTGACTCCACGCTGCTCCAACTTGTCCGCGCACTTGTCAAGGGTGCTGCGTGCGTTGTGCAGGAAGTTTCTCTTCGCAACGTGCGAGTAAGAGTTGGGCTCGTGGGCACCGGGATGGGCCATGGCAAGGCCGGTCAAGGCAAGGAGGGCAACTTTGGTATAGTGCATTGTTTCGGCGGTAGTAATTGATGCGAAAGATGTTTGAGCTCGTTGATGATTATATTTTGATCGTTGGATTCCAAGGGGGCTTTTATACTTGTTGATCGCCCCATTGAGTGCAAAGGCCTTTTGGTCTTCATATTGACAATATATCAGTCGTCAGTGTTGTCGTCAGCTCAACATGGTCTCTCGTTAGAAGTCAATGGAGCAAGCTCTCTTGGCAACCGTAGTCCCGGGGATATACTCTAGTCGGATCAAAGAGTGTGGCGACGCTAGAACGACTGTAGTCAACCTGAATGTTGAGCTGACGAAAGGAGCCCTGGCGATTGGACATCAGAGACCTGCACGCCCGGAGGTGGACCATGATAGGCAATTATCTTGTCTGTTCCTGGCGGCCTGGCTGCCACAATGATCTGCAGCCAAGTCTTCCTGTGGGGGTAAGTATGGCATTCGAGACTCTGCTTGCATGTGGATAGTGTCAACAGTCAACGCAGCGAGGAGCAAGGTACCAAGGTATCTTTTCTTCCTGTGCAGAGTAAGAAGATGCAAATTCCTCTAGGCATCACGTCCCATCATAAGCGAGCCTAATTTCTAGATCACACCGGTTATAGAGAAACGATATCAAGATTGAGAATCAACAAACGGTTCCATCCACCGGCGAATGCCAAGATTCTGGACGGTAAATGACGCGGACTTTGGTTTCGAAGAGTACCCAAGAGTACCCAAGCGCAAAGAAGTTGAAGAATCCTGGCAGTCTGAGGAGATGAACGAGGCAGTAGCATTACCATAGTGGTGATAGACTGCGTGGATTGGAGTATGAGAAAAGTGGATCCGGAGCTCGAAGCCTTCACCGCCGCTTATTCATCACCGCTAATTTCCACTTCAAACGAGCTTGATTGCGGAATGCGACGATCTCACTGGCCACTTCAAAGTGGATTCCTCTTCTCACTGCCTCAATAGGCTCCAGACCGACGAAATAGCGTGATGATTCAGCGGCGACGAACATTTTCAGACTCCGAAGCCCAGTCACAATTGACCACCCCATCACCCCATTGGGACTGCACAGGCTGAGAAATTCTTTTATGGATGACGCTACTGGCCCGCGGGGCGGGAAAGGGCGGAGTGCGTGTGATCTATGCCGGCACCGCAAGGTAGAACCCACAAAGCCTACCAATGTCTCACCTGGCCCCTAATCTGATGTCCTCCAGATCCGCTGTGATAGAAACCAACCAGCCTGCGAGAACTGTCATATTGCTGCGTTACCATGTACTTTCTCCAAGCCGCTCTCGCAGCAGCGGAAAAGCACCCGGCAGTAAGATATACTAATCCTGTCACGGTGTTTCCACTATAAGCGCTAACCGGCGACACAGAGAACTGGCCGACACCAAAGCTAGGGTTCGGGAATTAGAGACCATTCTCCTCGGACTTAAGCAAAGCCACAAAGGGCTGCCAATCCCTTCCCCTGGTAGGACTGCTTCTCCAGGTCCGCTCAGCCCACTTTCTGTGGCGTCTTCATCCGCCTCCGTAGTCGCCACAGCAAGCTGGCTGCCCGACACTCGTGATTTCGATACTGCGTTGGCAGCTTTTCAATGGCACATCTCATTTTGCGGGCTTGGGAGCCCTCTTTCACCCCAACGAGCGGCCTTCTACACGCTCATTGAACAACAAACAGGTCGCGCGTTCAATGTGGATGTTTTTGCCCACGAGGTCACTCAATCTTTTAAAGAAGCACAGCTCAAGTCAACGAAAAAGGTCGTTGGTATCAAGTGGCCCAATTCTGCACTTGTTCAGAAGTGCTTGGAGTATTTTGACAGAAATGGACTATACTCTATTTTTCCCATCGTGGATGTCGAGGCCATGCAGATCCTCCTCAACGCGAAGATCCTAGATCAACCGGCACACACCACTCGTGTCGCCAATCGTGCTTGTCTAGTTGCTTTCGCGGCAATGATCACTCAGATCCACCGCCATGAAGCTGCTTTCGCTGCCACTGACCCGGATGCGTATGCACAGGCTGCGCTCACGCTACTTCCGGAGATGCTACTGGAGCCTCCTGATTTGAGGACGCTCGAGGCAGTCACAATATTGGTATGTACTCGGTAATCAGATATACCCCCTCTGTATCACTGACATCCCTTTTCACAGATGCTCTACATCACACCTCTGGGCAGGCCCCAGGCAGGAGAACAATTATTAGGAGTTGCAGTGCAGCTTGTTTATAATCTTGGAGCGAACAAAATCCAGACCCCTCACGAGATACACCGGACGGACCAGCGAAGCCAACATCTCCGGGCGATGTTCTGGCATTGCTATGCCATTGACAAGGAATTCTCTATTCGGAAATCCCAACCGCCATTGATCAATGACGACGATTGTGACTTGGATCTTCCGACGACGTATGCACGAAATACCTCAGAGCGCCATTTCTACATGAAGCCGCTGTCCTCAAAAGAGCTCCTCTTCCCTTCCGACCTTCGATTCTCCCTGCTCAAATCGAGGATTTTCCGGCTGCTTTATTCCGTGCATGGTCAAGCATTACCTGAAGCCCGGCGTCTCCAGCATATTCGCGAACTGGATCAAGAGCTGAGTGATTTAAAAGAAGGGTATCCAGTCGATTGCCGGCCTGATGTATTTGCCACTGAGACTGCGCCCGATTATCTATTCCATGATCTCAGTATCCGGGGTGTGAACATTCACTTAGAGTATTACTACTGTCTGGGAAAGATCCACGGTGCAAGCAGCTCGTGTAGAATTTCGTCTCCGCAGACCTGGTCACCTTTGCCATCTAGTGCGGAGCTTTGCTTTGAGGCTGCCAAGTCCTCGTTGATCTACATTTCGCGAACCCGCCAATTCGTCAACCATCACACATTCTGGTAAGAACCGCACGCCGTATAAAACACAACTCAATCCGCCTTATTGACTCTTTTTTCCATAGGATTCACGCGCAATTCCTTCTTGCAGCGGTGTTCTCGGTCTTTTGGTATCTCATCACAGTCCCAACCTCGCCGACTTTCAGAAGGGATCTCAAGACTATGGAGGATATCGCTGAGCTGTTAGCCCAGCTCAACAAACCTACGGAGGACGGGCAGTCTTTTCCGCCATTTTATTTGTCCCAGGCTTTTATTGAGCGGTTGATCTCGCTGGCGAGATATTCGCAGCCTAGGATCGCGAACTCATGATTAGTCTTGAGCCCCTTCGCACTTTTCTTTCATGTGAAGTAGTTCCCTTGTAGATATCAGATCATGAAAACAAAACTTGGAACATTTGAACATTTGAAGATTATTTCTCTTACTAACTTGGAGACTGTCGTTCCCCAGATATCCACTAGGAATATAAATTACGTCATTGGCCCCACACACTATACCAATATAGGTTTAGTTGGACGCCTTGATGCCTGATTTTCCGATTTTTTCACCTCCCCTCATACTGTCAAACTTGGCCGGACCTTCAACAGCCCGCCGGGCTAGCTCAATCGGTAGAGCGTAAGACTCTTAATCTTAAGGCTGCGGGTTCGACCCCCGCGTTCGGCTCTTCCTAAAACACCAACATGGTCTTTAAGATTCATTTTTTGTTGATTTTTTGTGCATAGTTCCTAGTTGTAGAGTGACAAGCTTCATGGGTTCATCCACAGGAAGCTTAATTTTTTTAAGTTCATGCAGGTTCTTTCCATGTTTAAACAAAGCTTTTGGCATCCATGGATGCATCGCTACTTAATTTGGTGTGGTCCAAATTACGAGATATATATAGTTTGCACAGCAAAAATCTTTGGGTATTACAAGTTCGGAAGCACAGAGAGAATCAGCGAAGCAACATTTAACAAACATTTCAAGACCAGATGGGAGATGATGCCCACACGTGGAACGCATATGAGACTACTTACTTCCGAATTCCAACATTCAGGTTGAAAGGTTCCATTTCAAGGTCTCTCCAGGGCTCCGGGGCCCCGGAGCTACCTGTGGACTGACCTCACTGACCTCGGGAGTTAACTGCTAGGTTTCCCGGGGTTTGCTATCCATGGATAAGTTACGGGGTAGGTAGTAGGCATGAAAGAGGTGAACAACCTTTCTCTTAGCCACCTCCAATTCGAGGTTGTTCTGCCCTTTGATCGCACTGTGGGTAGGTAGGCACATATCAGAGGAAGAAGAACCAGCAAACTAAGATCTGGCGACTGCCACCTGGGCAGGCGAGACTTGATCCATGAGCCACCTCGGCAGCCCTGGATAGCATAGCTGGGATACAAAGGACCAGGTAAAAGATGGGGATGAACAGTTGCCTTCAATAGATGCAATAGACTATATACAGGGTGATATTTAAAATAATGTTAAACCCAATCGTCAATCATAACAAAAAGCACATAGTGCAATACGAAGCCACTTGGCTCCAAATCCGACGATGCAGCGCTCGAAATTACATTATCAGATAAGTTTCACAGCTTCGTTCCTTCACGCCCAGTGTCACTGGACCGCCTAGGTCGAAGGAAGCCCAGTGACTGGGTGGAGGCGTTACTGGGCCCAGCCGTTGAGGCGGATGAGTCCAGCTGTGTCCGGGTACCTTCATTTGCATTATTGGTGCGGACATTTCCACGTGGTCCTTGATGGAGCCGGGGGTTCATGAGCCACTGGACCTGCATACGAACGCTGTTCATGGCAGCATTCGTGATCGCCATGTCTTCTTTGATGCGCAGGGATTCGTTCATGATGGCCATGCTGGCACGGGCATCTAGATCATTGATAGCATGCGATAGTTGTCCGACCTGCTCGCGAAGAGACTCATGCAGGGATAGCAGATAACTGTTGGCAGTCGAGGAAAAGATACTTGTGGCAACGTCTTCGGGATCGTCTGTATTGGTTTCCGGGCGTGCCGGTGTTTGCCGATCCCGATCCCGATCAGCTCGGGTTGATGATCTATCGCCGTGGCTATTTGAGTTGACTCGCGTAGATTCCATCAGGGTAGATCGAATGTTGGCAAGCCCGTCTTCGAAGATCTCATTCCGCTGTTGAAGGTGGCGCATACCCAGTTCAAGCGAATTCAGCCTAGCATTTTGGCCTTCGAAGTAAGGTCCCATCGCAACCAATGGACAGACTTGCTCATGCGTTGCAATATCTGCGCGTCGAACCTTGACTGGACACGCATACTTAGAGGCCGAGCAGGGAATCGCAACTTCAGGACAGGATTCGACATGCGCATCCAATTCTCCGCGGATCACGACTGTCTGACAATCCGCACAAGATACTTCAAGGACTGGACACAGCTTGCTTTCATGGTCCTGTATGAAGGTACGCGTTAGTCAGATCTATGGTATTGCCAAGGAAACATCAACAAACGAACCTCGAAGTCTTGCTCGATCACATCCTGCTGACATCGGTCACAGTAACGCACGGCGTGCATGCACTTGGTTTTGATCCCTACGTCATTGCTGCGCATCATTTTGTCGCAAGAATCATCCGGACATGGAACCAGCCGATATCCACAATACTTCTCGACATGCGACTGGACATGCCCCCGGGGTATAATCTCTTGACAGCCTTCAGTCAAGAGTGGGCAACGGACCCGTATCTCGTCGCACATGTTGATCAACAGACGCGGCACGCTTGTCGATATTTCTTGAGTGGGGGTTCGGCAAGAGGGACACGGGAACTCGTCCGAGTCGGCCGAGCGGAAGGTGGTGATCGCCGAGCTGAGGCAACTTCCGCAGAAAACATGGTCGCATTGTAGGTGAACGGGATCAACAAAGGGACAGTGGCAGATCGGGCACATAAGATGCGAGTCGTATTCGGAGACGAAGTCAAGGCCGCGGAGGTCGATTAGCTCGTCGCGCTCACGACTTTCCTCCATCGCGAGAAACTCCTGCAGATTCATATTGTGCAGGCGTAGAGCCTTCGACGAGGCCTAGAACAGGGTGTAAAGGTACCGGGGATAATGTTGTCGCTCAGGAATGCGGAACTAGCGCGCGGGTTCATGCAGATGAGTGCACTAGATACCGAGGTAGGGTAGCAGATACTCCGGATCCATGGGGGTGACGCAAGTCAGAACACGATGATTTGGACGATGGGAAGTAAATGTTTGGAAGAATTAGACATGTTCGCCCGAATCGAAAGAAACACGAAACCCGACGGAGGACGGAGGAAGGAGGATTGCGGGGGGTGAAGGGGAGAGGCGAAGGCGGAAAGCGGTCGATCTTCGTCTTGTTGCCTCCGCTTAGTCTCCGTCTTACTCCATTTCCATCCCAACCTGTACCTTTCCAGACCTTGTTTGGCTCGGAGGTCTTTCTCGCACCTGGTCATACGTTTCAAATAATCCGACCCCTGAATCCGACACATCATGACGAACCCTGCCCAGCTATTCCTCCTCGCCGATCACATCAAGCTATCTCTCTTGGAGCGCCAACGGGCCATCTCACTGGACCTGGAGCCCAATTCCCAAGATGGAGAAATATCGCGCTCTCTCGAGTCCCTCCGCGAGGGCATAGACGTCATAGAAGCCGACCAAACCCGGCTGGCGAACTCGAACGACAGCGCCGGCGCCGCCGCGCTCAAAGACCAACTCGGTCCCCTTCAAGCGCAGTACCAAGATCTCGCAACCCAGTTTCACGGCACCGGCGCCGACGCAACGGAGCCCGCGGCGCAGGCGTCGAATTCTTCTACCCCCGATCTCAAGCAGCCGGTCCCTCAACACCCGCCTTCCAAATCCGTCCGATTCATGGATAACTCCGCCGCAGCCGCAGCCGTGCAAGAAGAAATTGACGGAGAGGAGGACCGCGATCGCAATAATCTCTTCCGCCCATACCGGGATGAGCCATCGCCCTCGCGCCCCGACCAGTCCGGGATGGACAATCAACAAATCTACGATCATCATGCTCAGACTATGCGCGATCAGGACGACCAGCTCGATCGCCTGGGTGAATCGATTGGCAGACAGCACCAGCTGAGTATCCAGATCGGAGATGAATTGGATGGCCATGTTCAACTGCTGGATGGGATGGACGGAGACGTTGAGCGTCATCAGACACGACTGGACGGTGCCAGGCGGCGGATTGATCGGATTCGTCGCAAGGCGGGCGATAACTGGAGCATGATGACTATCATTGGATTGATCATTGTTCTGGTTATTCTGATTGTGATCCTGAAATGATAACAGCCGGCTGGTTATGGATTGTGGTTACTTTATCTTTCGACGAGCGGGCGTTTTTTGACTTCGAGCACCAGGTGGATTGATTCTATCTTTGATTTTCTCACGGTATCTTAGGCGTTTATCCAGTTGAGTACTAGACTCTTGCAGTTCCTTGACCATACTGCGTTGAAGTACTTAGAACAACAAATCTTTCTCAGGCAGAAGTTTAATTGTATCAATAATCATTGGTAAATGCGATAAACCGTACACAGATCACCCACTAGACTCCGTAACAACGTGGCAGACTAAATCAAATACATGAGAGACGACTCGGATTTTGCGATTGAAAAAGCAGAATGGCCAGCCAGTGCTTATTGCTTGCTTTCCTTCGCCTTCTGCTGTTCATGGGGCAGATGTTTCGTCTTTTGCTGCAGAGCCTCGAAGGAAGGATGATCACCATCGAATTCACCACGATCGGCTTTCACCTAAATTGTCGCAAGATATGTCAGCGATGAGTACATAGGAAAGTAGAGTTGAGGCACACGCAGGACGGTATACGCCGGGAGAGAACATACATCTTCTTCACTGGAACTAGCCAGCTCGGACTTCCACTTCCCCTTGCCCTCCTTGGATTCCTTGAGGCCTTGCTGTTTGTGTGATTCGTAGTGTTCAGCGAGGTCTTCACGGTCTGTTTTGCATTAGCTCGAGTGCTTGCCGGGTATTGTGGAAGTTACTGACGACGGTCATTCTCTTTCAAGCTGCGGACAGCGGATGTATGAAATGTGGAGACGGGGATGATGTTGGAGCGGAGAGCTTGACGAGAAGCCCGGATGGAGGTGATGAAAGACATTATGTTGGTTGTTGGTGTAGTTTTGGGAGAAGAAGGAGTATTTGAAATTGAATGAAGAAGATTGGAAGTGTGGAATTGGTATTTAAAGCAGTTCCATTTGCTTCTGACAGCTGTGGCCTTGCTGTGATGCTTCATGACATCATCCGTTTCTCCGAGTGGGGCCTGACAAACAAGGCTGCCAAGGCCTTCTGTTCTCTTGCAATCCACCACCTCCACTTAGTTCTTTCACTGTCGAGGTAATACGAGTTCATCTGGAGTTTATCGCTGATCTACATATTTCAAAACAGGATGGAAAACTGGAGGAAACATTCATTCCCCAAACGAGCGAGTCCCCACTACTTTATTTCTTGGTAGATCGGCATACTCACCAAGGGAACTTGACCATAGTATGAAACAGCCGAAATGCGCTTCTACAAGTTGGACCCAAATCAGATTCGGATACCGAAAATACACCCAGGTGTTGATATATCAAACCTATCGCCCTCACGCAACAGGTGCAGGGATTCAACGACAGGCTCCCAGTTGCACCATACTGTTCTGCTCGGCATTGACCACATTTGATTGATGATTGGACTTGATGAAGAACAATCAACACTAACTGCATCTCTGAATTTCCTCTTCCGCACACGCCGTCTCCAATCCAGGAGCTTCCTAGCTTCCAAGGTTGGGCATAAACAAGCCTGAGACCCGCCTGTTCAATGTTAATTCGACGTTCCCACGCCTGGAATTGCAACGGCAAGGCCCCGTGATAAATACCGCTTAAAGGGATATATCACTTTCTTATAGCACGGGGCTCTCCGTGCGGAAGATAGGATCGGGGGGTTTCGAGGGCTGAGTCGGATTACGAGTGATAACAGCACTGTGGCGTGATTCGATCTGGCTGTGAACTAAAAACAACCAGTTGATCAACTTGGACGAGGATTATTTATTCCCAGTCTTTTTTCATCGATCATTTTTCTCTGTCCAACTACTTCCAATACTTCAAAAATGGCAACCCGCCCCGTGATTGAGTTCTACTTTTCTTTCATTTCACTATGGTCCTACATCGGAAGCCGTCGCTTCCAGCAACTTGAAAAACAGACAAATGCGCAGATTGTCTACAAGCCAATTGATTTGTTACATATTTTCTCGATATCTGGCGGACTTCCTGTGAAGCAACGATCTGAACAGAGACAAGCCTACCGTCTTCTTGAGATGGAACGCTGGCGAAAGATCCGGGACATTCCCATTGTACAACAACCAAAATTTTACCCAGCGGACCCCTCCCTCGCACACCGCGTTTTGCTTGCAGCCATCGAAGAGAAGGGGGCAGACAGTGCGCAAGTCCATGAATTCGTACACAAAGGACTGGAGGCAGTTTGGGCCCGAGAACTCGACATCGCTGATCCCGGCACCATCATCCAGCTAGCAGACGAGTCGGGCCTTGAAGGGACTCGGTTGCTGAAAAGGGCTGAATCTGAGAGCTATCTTGCGAAACAAGAAGCGAACTTGATTGAAGAGGCCGAGTTGAGAAATGTGTTTGGTGCTCCATTCTACATTCTCAATGGTGAATCATTCTGGGGACAAGATAGATTGGAGATGCTGCAGGAAGTGATTGAATCTGGAAGGGAGCCGATCGTTGCACCTGATTCTTGAATGACAGCGCTGGAATTTCTTTGAAAATACCACTTTTCTCGTTATTTACTTGAACGAAATATTGCTTTACCACAAAAAGGTCCATCCTCACGATCATTCAAATAATTTGCAATCTTGCCTGCGCCTATCTAGTCAAAATATTTGACAGAAATGCCCTTGACAATCTCCACTTGGTCAACATCGTTGTCCCCTTCATCGTTCGTGGCAGTTCCGAGATTCTTGATGATTCGCTGCTTCACCCATTCTCCCGCTTTGATCGGCTGCCCATCGCTTCCCAAGATTCTCGTATTTGCCAGACCCCTCTCCTGTAACACGGGCGATTCTTCGATGGGGACTAAGTCGGAGTCGTCCTCGATGCGTACCATGTACAAAACACCCAGACGATCAACATGGGATTGGTCCTTTGGGGGTGCAATCACTCGGTGAATGCTAGACTTGAGGAATCCATCTGTGTCACAGAATGTTAGGGAAAACTCTTGGGCTCGCAAAGAAAAATCACTCACTCGTCATGAATTGGAGAGCATCCGCAATATTGACTGTCAATGCATCCATCTGCGGCTGGACATACTTCCAAGCTCCATCCTTCGTCAACACTTGCAATGCAGCAACCGGCTGCCGGAATAAAAGAGTAAGGCTTCCCATATCCGAATGACTGTTTGTTAGAATTCGTCAGCAGAGATCTTCAGACACGGATTGAAATGACCTACCCTTTCAGCCAAACCCCACCAAGCTTTCTATTCTCTTCCTCGCTCCTGGAATAATATTTCATATAGCGCAGATGATCGCCGCTGCTCTTCCCATAGCGATGCTTCTTAACGAACCATTCCTCATCTTCCAGCCCCAGAGCTACTGCAAAGATTATGAGGAGCTTTCGAACAATCTGGTCATTGATGTGCCGCGAAAACCTTTCAATAGCCTCCCAATGTCTCTTGACAAGCTCCGGGTGTGATCGATTGGCATGCTCGGGTATAAATTTGGGAATATTGTATATTTCAAAGTTGTCCTTCACCCCGGGAATGAGGTTTCTCGTACCAGCGGGTTTCCAACCGTTGTAGTCACCTTGCTCGAGGGCAGCTCGATACTTCAACTTTTCTTCGTTGGGAAGCAAAAGAACAGATTTTGCGAGCGCAAATTGGGTGTCAATGTCGTCTTTGGCTAAGCCATGATTTGTGACATAGAAGAAACCTTCCTGGTATGTCAAAAGCCAACTCAATTAGTTTGATTAAGTATGGACATACCGACGTCCTCGATGGCTTTCGTGAATTCCTCCGCTAGTCTTTGTCTCCCTCCAGGCTGATCAAATTTGGAGAGATCCAGCGTTCTTAGATCTGCCCAGTCCAGCGATTCTGATGTTTCTGGTACTTGCACATACTCCAATTGTTCTGTTTCTTTTGTAGTAGCCATGTCGAGTGATATTAATTTATTGACTGGATAACCCCGTCAACCAATATTTTATAGGATAAACCCATTTTTATGGTACCCATGCCAATGTTATACCGTGTGCCGAAACAGCCTATCCAAGTCAATCATCATTCTAGTGTCTATGACACCATATCTGTGGCATTTCCTCGCCCGAAGTCCACACACATTTAATTGGCGCGATTCATTCCATGATCTAGAATATCCCATTTGATCCAAATTACTAGTCATTTATCTCGTCAGATCACACAACCTGACAGGAATCAAATAATATGACAAGTTTTGACAGTCCATCCCTTGCTCTACAACTCACCATAGGGCTAATCCCGCGCAACATGGGATCTTTTGCCATTTGCTCATTCAGTGTAAACTCTTGTCCATAATATTCGATATAACCTCTTTGTAAATATCTACAGGGGTCTTTTAGATATGATCGAGCTCCGCCAAGGCCACGTGGGGCCGATATAATGTTCTGTCATATTTGAAAGAGTTCACGCCATCTGCTATCTCCCCGCGCATTTCAGACGCGGACAGATGCCGAGAATCTTCAAAATGCTCCGATTGGAATCTTGAATGCCATGGCAATTGACTTCCGTTTTCTGATGCCCCTGATCAAAACATTTTCAAATCTTTACCAATGACCGATTTCCGCTTCTCGTGTAATTGATGAAACGCTGTGTTTCCCCGACGCCAGTGCAACCCTCACAATGTCAGCAGCCGATTCTGTTGAGATAAAAAGTATGGATCCAAGTAATCTTGAATCCAAGGAAAAACAGGCCGTTCTTGTGAACGGACTGGAGGTTTTGGAAGAAGGAGCCCGGCCAATTGATTCCCGCGAAAGCAAACGAGTTCTGAGGAAGATAGATCTCTACCTGATACCAGCCATGATAATTGGTATTTATGTCTTGGATCCTTTGAAATTATCTTTCTAACTCATCACAGGGTATGGACTGGTCTACTACGACAAGGTGAGCAAATATTCAATATTGATTTGCGTTGTCCTGGGGTAAACCCACAAGGCTAATAATATTTTGAAAGGCGATACTTGGAAATGCAGCAATATTTGGAATGACCGCTGATCTCAAGCTTTCTGTAACCGATGCGTCGGTCAGTCCACCAAAAACGGATACATCACGGCTCAGTTGGGCGACGTCCATATTCTACTTCGGTCAGCTTGTAGGATCATATCCTGTTACATATACCTTGCAACATTTTAAGACGCAGCATGTCCTCGGTCCAATGGTCATGCTATGGGCCATTATTTGCGCAGCAACCGCTGGCGTAACAACTTGGCAAGGTCTTCTAGTACAAAGGTTTTTCTTAGGTGAGCCGGAAATTTCTCTCTCGTGTGTTCATATTGTTCAGTTGACTCACACTATCTGCAAGGCCTGACGGAATCTATAATCCCCACCTGCTTCATGATCACTGTCAGCGGGTTTTATACCCAGTCTGAACAAGCGCTACGCCAGAGTTTGTGGTTCTCCGCCACCGGCTGGTTTGGAATAATTGGAGGTGCCATCAACTATGGCTTTGCGAAAATTGATGGTGGTGACCTCAAATCGTGGCAATATATTTTTGTTTTTGCTGGGGGCTTGACATTCCTGTTTGGGATATCATGCTTCTTTATCCCTAGCTCTCCGTTGAATGCCTGGTTTCTAAGCCCGGAAGAGCGGATCATCGCAATCGAGCGACTGCGAGCAGGCCAAACTGGCCTCAAGAACAAAGTGGTAAAGATGTCTCAGATCAAAGAGGCTGTACTGGATGTCAAGATATGGCTTGTCGCGGTCACAATGGCTTCTGCGTGAGTTCAGACAGGGTTTCGTTTTCTAAACTTACACAAGAGCTGATTATTGAATAAACATAGATATACCGTCAACGGTGCAATCTCTGGATTTGGCCCTCTGATAGTAACGACATTTGGATATTCTTCCCTGCAGAGCATTCTCTTCCAATTTCCGCTCTGTGCCCTATCGGGTACTGGGATCGTCCTAATGGGATGGCTAAGCTCGCGGTACCGAAATATAAGAGTTCTGCTACTGGTCCTGTGCTGTCTCCCGGTGATTGCGGGATTCTGCATCATTTGGAAATCAAGCTGGGGACACAAGCCTGTCGCACCGGTTGTCGGGTACTCCATACTTGGATTTTTCGGGCCCGTTGTCGGACTGACTATCTCCCTCGGTGCAAGCAATGTTGCCGGTGAAACCAAGAAGAGCTTCATGGCATCGGCAGTATTCGTGGCATACTGTGTTGGAAATATCATTGGTCCGCAATTGATCCAAAGCCAGACTAAGAGTCAACATTATCCTGAACTTTGGACCGGGTTGATTATATGGTACGTTTCAAAAAGTCTTTGGTCATTTTGGCACTTCTTTGCTGACTTTGAAAAGCTATTGCATCACTATCTTATCAGCGTCCACTCTCTATATTATGTGGTCTCGTGAGAATAAACGGCGGAGTGGGTTGGGACTGGATGAACATGATCGCGATAGATCTGCATTCAAGGATCTCACCGACAAGGAAAATCTACATTTCAGATATGTGTACTAGATGCGTTTCTTCTTCGAAATTGAATGTTGTGATTTAGTTCAATTTAGATATTATCAAGTAATAGTTTGGATAAGAGATGCATTTGATACTAATAAGAATAGGGAAAATCTATGAAAGGGTTCTAAGTTGCAAATCCAAACGCAGTTCGGCAATAAAAGTCAGTAGAATCTATCGACCCAAGGAAATCTATGATGACTAGATGAAAACTCAAGTTAGCAATCTGATAAGGCAAATGGTTTGACTTCGCAACATGGCAATCCTGTGCAAAGAGGAGGCAGCATCTAAATCAGCATGTTAGGAATCGCTTCTTCAAAAGTGCAAACTTTGCGTGTAGGTTATGGATTCAATATCAAACCGTATATGCAAATCGCGGGCTCTCCAAGTCACGACCCGAGAAACAATGACCGAGCCTCTGGGGAAATAAGTAAGCAGCAGAGCAGCTACCCCCTTTCCAAAGGTGGTACCCATAAGGCCTTGATACTCAGGAGTACCGAGAGCCCAAACCAGCTGTGTGTCTGCCTCTCGGCTATGAGCAAATCCCTCGGGCATTAGCGGAGCATAAATCTTGTTAACCACGAATCGCTTAGTATCTTCATTGATGACATGGTGGAAATAAATGTGTCGTAGTCCTTCCAATCTAAAATCCATAGTATACTGTGCGGCGGCTATCTCACACCAATGGGGTCCGCCATCTCTGCTGATATCCATAGCGAAGATGGCTCCCTCCGTTGTCATATGCATGTAGTCATTGTAAGGGTTTGGGTTTGGAGGACCTTGAATCCTGACTTGACGGTAAGTATCAGGTCCATAGGGAAGATCCTGATTTCTCAGCTCCTCGTCAAATCCTGGAGGCGAACGTACCCAGCTGTTGATACCAATAACCCACCGATCCCTTCGGTTTGGTCGATTTGCCATCTCCCTGAATGAAAGAGGAGCTTTCATTACCAATGGGCAGTTAGGAGCATAGTCGTCCTGAAGCCATCTCTGGCGGAGAGCTCCTTGCATCTGGTGTCTTCCATATGGATACGCGGCAGGATCAGTTGGTAAGGGATCACCGAGACCCGGGGCAACTATACCTGACGACCGTCCGGACCTAGAGGCCCTTGGAGGATCACTGCTCTGACGGGAGTGAGCCTCGCTTGTACGGCCCGAGGTGGTCACGTTTAGTGAGAGGCCCTGAAGCCACTGGGCAGTCCGATCTGGGGCAGTTCCCTGAGTAGCAGCGATGCTGTGAGTACTGCCACGTGGAGTAAACGTATCCGAGCCTGATCTTCCCTGAAGAGAGTCGCTCGGATAGTTTCCCTGAATAGAGTCGCTCGGATAGCCAGAGCTTCGATGGCCGCTGCTGTACTCTCTGGAATGGCTATAAGCACTGGTTTGCCGGGAAGGAGCTGTCTCACTGACGTGATGACGTGCCGGATTACTACTACCGTGTGCAGAGCTACGGTGGCCAGTGTCATGCCCGGAGCTTTGACGGCTGTGACGCGGGGTGCTACTAGTAGGGGCGGCTCCGGAGGGTCGCGAGGTGTCCGTGGTCCGTGTGGTTCTCTTGGTTCGTACGGTGGCCGGGGTCCGTGAGGTGGTCGCGGCTTTGGACCTTTTCTGCAACTCAATGGGACGGTTAGAACGTCGGTCACGGGCTTCTTCGTCGGTGCAACGGCCCAAGCAACCACCAGCGCACCAAGAACGATGACGACCAGTTCCCATGTTGAAGGATGTTTTGCTTACAGTACTTGTTTGATATGTGTGACTTTGCTAATATGTGGTGTTGTGATGAATGTGTGGTTGATATTTGTGACTTTGTTGGTATATGGTGTTTGGATGAATATTGGATTGAGAGGTGATTTGTGTGAGATAGAAACCTGGATGTTGGTGAATTTTCAGAATGCACACACATCATGGCGTCTTATATAGATGTAGACTTTGATTCAACTCAAGAAGGCCATCCAAGGTCTTTCATGTCAAAAATAAAGATGCAAGAAGGTGTGAGCAATGGAAACAAAGGAACCCTCGATAGCTCAAAGGTATCCTCGAATTGGAGAACAATCGCATAGTACACATGTTAAAAGAATTAGCATAGATCAAAGAGACACAAGGACAAACAACAAAGAAACATTTCTCAGATACCGGATAGATCTTACTAGGTTGTTCATTGGAAGACGGTTGGTTATCGGACCGAGTGGGAAACTTCGGCTTGCATAGATCTCAAAAGCCGAACCACAAACCGAATGTGGAGGGCCGAGTGTGGAGTATCGGACTCTGCACTCCGTGGCCGGGTAATCAAACAATGCCCGTAGGTTGTACACCACCGGGCCAAGAGTTTACAGAATCCTCAAAGAGGCCGGGATCGGCATGCCGGAGCAGCATTGTTGGTGGTTAGGGGTTCCTAATTGGGACAAGTTGCCTGTTTGGGAGTGACAATGACCAGATCGGGCAGGATTTACCGCTACCCCACAATGTGGAGTGCAGAGGACGGGGAAAATGACGCAGGAACAAGTCTCTCCCCAATGTACGCTTTCCGTACCATTCCGGAAAGACTATAAAAGCAAAGAGAAATCATGCAATTGAGATCGTTAGGTCCGGCAAAAATATAGTCAACCATGGCATCCTTCACGGCACTCTTGGTGCTGTGGACATTCGCAGTCCAAGCTATCGCGAAAGCTGTCAACACCAGCTCTTTCTTACCAATTCCCGATAAGCCACGAGTATTTATTCTCTCCGACATCTCAAATGAGCCTGATGATGCTGAGTCTTTGACCCGATACCTACTATACTCCAACCAATTCCACACAGAGGGCATTGTCGCCGTCACATCGACATGGTTGCAAGATGAAGTTCACCCTGAAGATATGTTATCCGTGATTGATGCGTATGGAAATGTTACCGCCAACCTGAATCGCCATGCGCCTCCGGGCTCTCCATACCCGTCAGGAAAGCACATGCGCAGCCTCGTGCGAAAGGGTGCTGCAGTACGTTGTACATCACTCTTTCATTCTCTACGAATTGACTAACATAGAGCTAGACCTACGGTATGACCGCTGTTGGGAAAAATATTACTCTCAGCGACGGAGGAAAATTACTCCTTGAGCGCCTTCAAGAAAAGTCCGACCAACCTCTCTGGGTTCTCGCGTGGGGTGGAACCAACGTACTCGCCCAAGTTCTTTACAAGATCCACGATACCTACTCAAAGTCTGAAGCTGCTGCCATGCGGTCTCGTCTCCGCGTCTATGCGGTTTCCGACCAAGACGACACTGGTGCCTGGATCCGCCAGCAGTTCCCCGATATTGTATACATTTCCTCAACCCACGGCTGGAACCAATACGGTCTCGCGGCATGGATTGGAATCTCCGGAGAAGACTACTACGGCGTCGATGTAGGAGGCCCTGACAACACCACGGTCTCCCACAAGTGGCTGCGCGACAACATTCAAGTCGGACCATATGGCAAGGCTGCGTACCCGAACTACAAGTTCATTATGGAGGGAGACACTCCCACCTTCCTGTATCTGATCCAGAATGGACTTGGTGTACCCGAGCAGCCAGACTACGGTTCCTGGGGTGGAAGGTATTCCAAAGTCAACCCTTCGACCGTCGTGGAGTTCAATCACTACAGCGATGCTGCCGACCGTGTCGTCGGAAAGAATAACAAGACTTTCGTCTCCAGCCAAGCGACTATCTGGCGGTGGAGGAATGCCTTCCAAAACGACTTCGCCGCTCGCATGCAGTGGTCCCTGCCGGCAAACATCAGCAAAGCAAACCACCACCCGGTCATTTCGGTAAATGGGAGTGCCGAGCTCGCTCCGTTGAACATAACTGCCGAGGCTGGCTCTAGCATTACATTCAATGCTGGTGCCACGAGGGACCCTGATGGTGATTCCTTGAGCTTTAAGTGGTTCCAGTATAGTGAGCCTGGATCGAGCGATTGGAACGTTGCAGGCCAAGTGCCTGCAATTAATATCACCTCCACTAACGGCGGTCGGGAAGCACACGTGCAGCTTCCTGCAGCTAGTGAGAGCTGCAATGGCAAGGCACTTACTGCCTCTGGCTGCTGGTTGCTACACCTGATCTTGGAAGTCACCGATGATGGGTACCACCCCCTCACGAGCTATCGTCGGATCCTGATCCAAGCGACGAACACCACCGAGACATCGTCATGAAGCAGAATTCACGAAGTATGAGCTGGGAACATTTTCGATTTTATGATGTACATACTTTATCCGGCATGTGTTTCTCCGTGTCTAGTAAATAGGAAATGACGCAAATTAATCCTTGTTAGCGGATGGCTTTGGTGTCCCCTGTAGAACTTCATTTACTACCCCTTGTCTGATTCGATGACGGCCCGTTCTGCAGCTCCCTGAATCAATTTCCCCGAAGTTCAGCCCTTGTCTCCATATGCATCTAACCGAACCGGCCGTTTGACAGAACAGGTAAAAACACCGCCAATCATCGTCCATCACATCCCTTAACTGCACTAGTGTAGAAGCCGTTTCTCTCGGCACAACGAAACTTGTCATGTTCCGATCTCATAAAATCCACCACATGGATGATCTCTCCATGCTGAGTAGCTCCTATTAATAACGCAACTCAATAGCTTAAATGGCATAGGGCAGGATCGAAGGATTCGAGGGTGTATATAATCTGCCAATTACCCATGACCATTCTGATCTACATCTTCTCCATATTCTACAGCTAAGCTCTACGTGATCCATACCTGTTCAATTGTATAACACGGGTAAATAGGTCTTATTGACGTCTTCAACCATGAAGTTGATCGTTTTGAGCGCATTGCTCCCGGCATTGGCAAACGCCGCAACAACTGGAAAGTTCACTGCCCTGAGCTTCAATGTCGCGGGTCTACCATCTATACTCCAATCAAACGATGTCAACGGCACCAAAACCGAAAACGCGAAGCAGCTTGGTACTTATTTTTCGCAATATGGCTACGATATTATCAACATGCAAGAGGTAAGATTTATTATCGATGGAGTTATATGGCGCATTATTGATGAGCATAACTAGGATTTCAATTACCACGCCTATATCTATGAGACCGATGACCATGCCTATCGGACTGCAACTTCTGGCGGTGCAGCGATTGGAAGCGGCCTGAACACAATCTCCAACTATGACTGGGTCGATTTCACGCGCGTGAAGTGGAACAAATGCTCCGATGCATCTGGGTCGGATTGCCTGACTCCCAAGGGGCTCACTTTCATGCGCTGGAACCCGGCGGACGGAGTCTACATTGACTTTTATAACATCCATGCCGATGCTGGGTAAGTCAAAATTCTCCATGCTGGCAATTGCGACCATGAATTTTGGAACGAGGGAGACCAAGACTAATCCACGGTCGTCCTCTGAAATAGCACTGAAGCCGACGATGAGACTGCCCGCAACGCCAATCTGCAGCAGGTCGCTGATTACATCGATACCTGGTCAATTGGAAATGCGGTCGTTGTGATGGGCGACACTAACAGTCGCTATACACGCGCAGACGACACCGGTATCCGTGTCCTGAAGTCCCAAAGCAAACTTGCAGACGCGTGGGTGGAGCTTGAGAAGGATGGTGTCTACCCGACTGCCGGTGCTGATGCTCTGCTTTGCGATAACCCGTCTTCGGATCTCACATGCGAGACGGTGGACAAAGTCCTATACCGTGGTTCAGATATCGTGACGCTCAAGGCCGACAGCTTTGACTACAATGGTGACAAGTTCACGAACACTGACTCCGAGTACCTTGGTGATGTCCTTTCGGACCATAACCCTGTGCTTGTCAACTTCACCTGGTCGGCTAGCTCTTCGCTGCGACAGAGCCAGTTCTCTGGTGGCCCCCATGGAACTTGGTTCAGTGATGTCCCCAGCCTGCCGTCGTCTCCTTCGGCTTCTGTGATCACGTTCCGTGGTGAGAACAGAGTCGATAATGTTGCCGTGAAGTTGGCGGATGGTACATCGTTTAGCCACGGAGGAACTGGGGGCTCGGAAGTCTCGCTTACCCTTGGTTCTGGGGAGCATTGGACGCAGACCAAGATCTGCACCGGCAAGTATAGTAACCAGACTCGTGTGTTCTATATCCAGGCTACCACCAGTGCTGGTAACACCTTGGAAACGGGAGTCTCAACGAGTGCCTGTCAGACTTACACTGCTCCTGATGGATTTGCAGTTGTTGGATTCATGGGCCAGGACGGCGATGAGATCGACCAACTGGCTCTGGTCTATGCAGCCTACTAGGGCCACGTTTATCAGTCCTAGGTTCACTTCAATGTCAAGTAGATGCTCATGTCTTCAATTGCCATATGGCCAAGAGTTTTGAAACAAGTGTCAAATGCTATGTACCTTTAAACGCCTAGGTCTTCCGTAGAAACCTTCCCAGATGCACCACGCTGTACAATGAAATAAAGCAAGAAAGAAAGCAGGTCAGCCAATCAAGTCTTCTGGCAGGACATCCTCAGGGTTCTCCCCAACAGCTTCACCCACTGCCCGCACGACACGCTTGATTGCCTTCGACGCCGGACTATCGGGGAAGTTATCCACGAAGCTCTCTCCAAAGTCGCAGGCCATGCCCACGCGGGGATCCAAAGGCACAGCACCCAAGAAGGGAATGCCCATTTTCTTCGCGAGCCTACGACCTCCGCCGGTCGTCGCGCGGAAGATCTGCGACTCATGCGTGCAATTCGGACACACAAAGCCAGACATATTCTCCACTAGACCCAGGACCTTGATACCGGCTTTACGGCAGAAGTCGACCTCCTTGCGGACATCAAGCAACGAAACCTCCTGCGGGGTGGTCACGACCACGGCGCCGTCAACGCCGGACTCTTTCAGCAGAGAGTTGACGGACAAATGCTCATCAGAGGTTCCGGGAGGAGTGTCCACGATCAAGTAATCCAGCTCGCCCCAGTCCACATCCTTGAGGAATTGTTTGATGAGTCCATTCTTCTTAGGTCCGCGCCAGATGACCGCGTCATCCCGGTTCGGCAGCATGAACTGCACGCTCATCGCGCCTAGGTTGTCTGTAACCCACACCGGACTCCAGCCCGCGTTGCTAACGTGAATAGTCTCCGACTCTACGCCCATCATCTTGGGGATCGACGGACCGCAGATATCCGTGTCCATGATGCCGACGGTGGAGTCTGGGTTTGCGGCAAATCCGTGCGACAGAAGCGTTGAGAATGTCGACTTGCCCACTCCGCCTTTACCGGAGAGAACTAGGATCTTGTGTCTTATCTGGGAGAGTCGTTCTGTGATGATTGGGATATCGGGGTCGGGGCCTTTGGGCGCGGTAGCGCATATTTGCTGATTTGGGCAGCCGGCACATGCATCGCCTTGACCGGCTTTCTCGGATTCAGGACCTGGACAGTGCTCTGGGGATCAGTTAGCAGGTGTATTCTGGGGCGGGCGCTGCGGGCGCATACCTGGTTCGGGCGCCACGAGACTGGGCGCGACCTTCGATGAGAATGCACGAGATTCCTCGGCGGGTTCCTCTACAAAGGGCGCCATTTGCGATTTCAGTATACTGAATATACTCAGTGTAAGTGAAAGTAGCGAGATTGGAATGTTCAGAGTGGATGGTGGCGGATTGCTTGATAAGCGGGGATGACTAAAGCGAAAGCGGTCCCGGCGATTGGTGGGGGTCTGCGGTGTCGGAGGCCACCTTTTCCGGCCTCCAGGGCTGCTCTCACTTTGTTTACTCGTACATCTTCGGAGTCAAGCCTGGTCGTTGGAAGACCTGCTCATGGGTGGCAGATGCGCATTTGAGAGGTCATACTCAATTCAATCCCATGTGCATAGGTGTGCATCTGGCAAATACTCGATGTTGTAGTCTTGCGGAATTGAGACGATATCGAAGGCTGCAACTGCTTCTGAAGTATGTTCCAACCTTGGAATGCGATTCAGGCTCTCTTGTCGTGAGCTATGTTTGAATCAGGATGTCCATGGTTTCCGTGAATATATTGCCAGAATCGAGCTCTCATGTGCATTCATGTAGGCGGGTAGAAACACAGGGAGGAGACTGCATGGGAAAAAGATTTTTACTACTTCTGAATGGTTTTGAAGAGCAACTGCCTACGCAGAGCCAATTACACCCGATCGTGGCCCGCTAATCCCAGGATCCGATGTCTGCCACCTGGGCACTAGCGAGACTTGATACAGGCACTCACTGGGCGGCACGATGATCTCAGGCCTGAACTTGGAAGTTGATGAGCAGAATGCATGCTAAACGGCACTACTCCGTATCCCTGTTCGAGTCGAGACGGGTCTCATGCAAGTTGGTGCCACCTGGAGGAAATAGGCCCTGGTCCTGTCAGCACTCAACTAAGGGGCTTGGACTAGAACTTGATTTCGCGTCAACTTAAATTGATAGACACAGTTTAATGCAACCCGCATCTCAATGGACGCAGGCCCCGCCACGCAGCAGACAGACCAGAAGCGGGGAGAAATTGCTGCAGCTGCCATTGGATCATCATTTCCCGATGCATCCACGAGTCTGCACCGTTGGTTCATGTGGCAGGCAGTGCAGGAATGGAATAAGCCCATGTCTTATGAGAATCTATTATCAATCGCGCACTGACATCAATGGCTTGTGCATTTGCACGCTCTTGTAGTGGAGTCAAAACATTTGGCCCTGATCAACAGCTTCCAGGGCACTCCAGGGCTAAATGGGGAGACTAGGGACCCACAGGCGGATCAGCCCATTCGTGGAAAGTGCGGACGTGATCATTACTCGCGTAGGGTGCATAGCGAGATTAGAGGGCTGCTGTTAACCTGAGGGGGCTTGAGCGAGGAGCGCAAAACCGCCCAAGCGCGTATATCAAAGTGAGTATAGTATGTGTTCCCGCACTTGCCGAATACCCCGCGAAGTGAGCATGAAGTGCAAAGGATAGAAAAGACACCGTTGCGTGAATATACGAGGATCCCAACAAATCTACCAACGAGTAGACCACTTAAAGAGTAGCGCCTGGTTGATCAGGGCCCCAGTTCTTTTCCCTTCGGCTCCGTTCGACCTATGCGAAAAGAGACAAGCCCATTAGGGTCCACACTCTTTCACTTTCACTATTTTAGACTATAAATACCCTGGTTCTCACCGGAGGTAATTTGTGTTCACTCCGTATATTTGCTTGAAGGCCAAACACAAACAAGAGCGGAACGCCCGCGGAGAAAATACTGACTAACCATAGATCCCGCTGTCACATGCTTCCATCGTCACCTCAACACTTTTCCTCTTCTCAACACCCTTGACACCATGGATCAAGGCCTTTCAACAGGGTCCCATCAGTTCTCTGATGGGCTAAGAGAGAGAAACTCACGCGCTGATTCAACAGTCAGTCGCGAGGCTTTAACAGCCGTCGGGGAAGTGGAGGTGAAAGACAAGGATGGCAATGAGCTCAAGACATTTGGGAGAACTCCCGATGGAACAGGTAAGCGTAAAGACTATCACACTTGGTGTGCTGCATTTGACCTTCAACGCGCTCGGTGGGATCGCGGTACCTGAAGGTGTGGTGGGAAGCCGATGCTAACCGGATGCGTACAGTGTTTACGGTCCCGCAAACCCATGACATGGTCTCCCAGCTCTTGTCGCCCTCCGAACCCAAGAATTTTGGTGATCTAGTGGTCTTGGTCTTGTTGGCGGGTCACATTTTCTTTCTCTGGGTACTCCCCGCAGGCGCGAAAATCCCGGTCTTTGCAGTCACCTACCTTTTCTGGCGTTTCGCCTACAATGGAGGCATCGGGTGGCTGCTGCACAACCAGTCACACCACAAGACACTGCTTCGATGGGCGGAGAAAACCAAGGTGTTTGTCAATCCGGCTAGTGGGGAAAACCCCCACCCGAAACTGTATAACTGGATCAAGCGGGAACTGGAAACCAAGATCCCGCAGGACTACTCCTTCGACGATGCTCCAATTGAATACAACACCTGGCTGGTCTTTAGGCGACTCGTGGACTTGATTCTCATGTGTGACTTCACCTCTTACTGCCTCTTCGCTATAGCGTGTGGCCACCAACCCGTGGATGAGAGTATCATTATGACCGTGTTGCGCTGGTCCTCGGGCATCATTTTAGTGCTCTTCAACCTGTGGGTCAAATTAGACGCCCATCGTGTAGTCAAGGACTATGCCTGGTACTGGGGTGATTTCTTCTACCTCATTGACCAGGAATTGACTTTCGATGGCGTGTTCGAAATGGCACCACACCCTATGTACTCGGTTGGCTACGCAGGCTACTACGGAATCTCCCTGATGGCTGCCAGCTATAAAGTACTCCTCATCTCGATCATTGCCCATGCAGCTCAATTCGCCTTCCTCGTCCTCGTCGAGAATCCGCACATCGACAAGACTTACAACCCGCCACCACCCCGAAAGCGCTCTACCTGTGCGGATTCCACCCCGACCTTGCTCAGCGATCTAGATACCCCAAATGCGACAACCCCGTCTGAAGATCTACCCCCCAACGCGACACCCTCGTATTCAGCTAAGCCGCCCCAGGCGGTCCACAACCTCCTGGGCCTGCACAACCTGGACCTACATAGAACCACCGACTCTTCGATTGTGCTTGTTCAGCTTCTTGTATTCTCCATCACCGCTCTGACACCCTCGACACCAGGTTATCAGTTCCTCTTCGTTCTTCTCGCCACAGCTTCGAGAATCTGGTATTCCGTAGGCATTGGGTATTTGCTTCGGAACCAATCTAACACCAAATCTTGGACCAGACATTTTGTCAAGTATGGTGACACCCCCCACGAGGCATGGAATCAATGGAAGGGCACTTATCACCTGAGCATGGTTTTGTGTTACTCCAGTTTCGTTGCGGCTGTGTGGAAACTGTACGAGTTCCCCGCTGACTGGGGCTATGGCCTGGTTCTGTTCCGTCACGTCCTGGGTGCTGGCTTGATCAGTCTGCAAATTTGGACCTCCGTCAGTATCTACGAGTCCCTCGGCGAGTTTGGCTGGTTCTACGGCGACTTCTTCTTCGATGAGTCTTTGAAGCTCACCTACAACGGTATTTACCGTTTCCTCAACAACCCAGAGCGCGTCCTCGGCCTTGCAGGTGTGTGGGGTGCAGTTCTCATCACCAGTAGCGGCGCCGTCACCTTCCTCGCCTTGCTCAGCCATATCCTGAGCCTGGCTTTCATTCAGTTCGTCGAACGCCCCCATATGCAAAAGCTGTACGGTCGCAGCCTCCGCCAGGATGCCGGTCTTGTGAAGAGCTTGAAGCGGTCTCTACCACCCTCGCTCCAGCAATTGCATGGCAGCGTCGACAAGATGTTCGATGACTCTTTCGACTTCATCGAAGAGATCCTTGACAATGCTCGACCTAAACTCGCTGCCGGTGTGAACACCTTTGTGAAAGACACAACTGCTCTATTCCAGAAATACCCTGCTCGTGTGACCATCTCGCGGATCGATGCGGACTTGGCTGGATTTGATCTCAGTGATTATTCCCTCTCCCTTGAAGGCACCGAGGGTGTAGCCTTCGAAGAAAGCGAGAAAACCAAGGGCCGAGAAGGCGCCAACGCGCGCGCGCCTCTGGACCGCCGAGGTGATCTCAAGGACCTGACTTTCGAATACGGCTCTCCCATCAAGGTCAAGTGGAGTGCTCCCCTCAACCACAGCAAGAAAGACTGGATCGGTCTATACCGCGTCACTGATAACACCTCGCGAGAGGTCACTCGTGTATCATCCCAAGGCCGCTGGGTCGCCACGAACCAAGGCTCATACGACAACCTCACCTGCGAGAAGGGGATTCTCAGCAGCGATGTGATCATTCCTTCCTCGCAGCGCAAAGACAAGGAAGACCGCGAGTTCGCCTCTGGTGAGATTCTTCTTTCTGGCGATAAGCTCTTCTGGACCCAAGGTGTCTTTGAACTCCGTTACCACCACAATGGCATGCACAACGTCATGGCTATCTCGAGACCGTTCGAAATCCGCATCCTCCGCTTTGAAGAAGACGAAACTCTTGCAAACGGTGATTCCATCGCCGAATCGACCGTTGAACACGCCTTGCTGCCTGTCGTTCGCAACTGTTTCGACCGTGATCCAGAAATCGCACCGGAAACCTGCGAGGAGAAGTTCGGAACCCTTGTGGAACGTGATGGCAAGTTTGCCAAACGTGTTGTCTTTGCTGTTCATCAAATGTAAGTTATCCCAGCCATGTGCTTTGAAATCTCTTATCCTAATCCACGCCCAGGTTTGGTATCGAGCTATCAGCGGAGGTTGTGAAAGCCGATGGCAATGTCCGCAACCTTGCATGGAGAATCTGCAACGCTAAGAAAGTCCTGGTAAGTTTTGTCTCGGCGATTGAGTCTTGCCAAAAGCTGACAGTCACCACGCAGGCCCCTTACAGCATGTCGAGATCCAATGGAACTACAACGCCACTCGAAGACAGGAAAGAGTGATTCCCGAGTCTTGTCTCTAACAAGTTTCAACCGATGACACCTTGGAATAGCGTGTCGTTGACTTGGCTTGCCGCGAGGAAGACTTTGGAGCGTCATAGAACTCTGGTTGACACTTCGCAACGAAGAAAACCACCAGAAACATGGTGAGAAAGAAGAAAAAAAAAAATAGAAAGGGAAAGGATAAACAATAATTGTTTGACTTCGCTCGATTTCTTGGTTTGCAGGCAGAGAATTCGACCAACACTTTGGCGATTTCTCTCGCCAAGTCTGTTACAACAAGGGGAGTGGCAGCGATGATTTAATGTGTCTGGTCTTTGGGGGACTACCAACCCCAGCGACGAGCTCTTTGCTCAACAATTCTATCGAAAATCAAAATATTTCAAGAACTGGCATCTGCCTTGTATGGTATTCAAGTGGTATCAATCGTTAATTCTAAAAAAATGAAGTGTATGTAATTATTTAACGTTCCAGGGACTCCAGGCGGCTGCCCTGAAGCCCGGGGGGCGGGGGTTGTAAGGTCGTGTCTGGGAGCTCCCTCTCCCTTCTCCCTTGCTCCCCTCTCCCAGCCAGGGATAGACCAACACAATCGTGCGTTTTGCTGGTTCCAGGGTAACAAAAAATAATATTTGACAAAGAAACAGAGGCATCAATGTAATCTTCCACAGAAGACAAAAATCATGGGGTATAAATTAAACGACTCGTTTCCCTGAATGAGCTTCCCAGAGTCCCCGTGGGATTGGGAGTGTTTTGGGACCGGCTAGCGAGTCCACCCAAACGAATCTTTCAGTGCTTGACTGCTCCTGATTGAAGCTTTCACGGTTTCGACTCCCGCTTCGGACAAACGCAGGATAAAATGATCATCTCATTCGGGCTTGGTGACTTCAATATGCCGTGTGACCTGGGTGTTGTTCAATTGGTCCATTTGTCTGACGTAGGCCATGTAGAAGGATTTGCAGACGCGGGCTTTGGCGGACGTGAACAAAAGCTGAAGCGAGCAGATGATTGTTCGCTGGAGCATGGACAACTGCTGCCAGTTCTGCCAGCTCAGGTAGACAATGGCTACAATCTCGATGAATGTAAAGATGGCAGCGGCGTTGAAACAGACGTAGAATAGTTTACGAATGTTTGTGCGTCCTTGGATGAAGGTGGATCGAAGGACGGCGGCGATGTAGGAAAGCACAACCAAGGGTGCATCTAGCAGGGCTGGAAAGTTGTTAGTTCAGACACATCACAAGTAGCAAAAAAGAAATTATAGACATACCCCAGTATAAAGCAACGTTCATCATTGCAAGGGCACCGTTCAACTCCAAGTAGTTTGATTGTCTGAGGCCGATGGCCGCCGGTAAGAATCCCTGGATGATGAAAATCGATCCGAGATGATGGAGGACTAGCAAAGGCTTGAGGGTCTGATCGAAGATGAGCTCGAAGAGATGGAATGCAGATGTAATCATCACTGAGATGAATGCCGTGTCACCCAAGCTCAGGTCTGAGCCCTGTGAATAAGGATCGAACCAATTCTTGTTTGCAAACGCCACCATGATAGTGGGCTTCAGAATCAGAAGAAAAGAGGCAGTCCGGGCGACTATCCCGACATGTCGAAGTCGGAATGTATTTTTGTCGCATTCTTTCATACAGGAGTATTTGTCGCCATAGATGAAGTCAAGGAGAAATGATCCAAGCACAGCGCGATTGAACAGCACATATCCAATACAAAGAGCGCAGAAAATGAGCGCATCATAGCTGCTGGATCTCGTAACGAACAAACAGAAGCCAGGTAGAACGGGGCTTTCTACTGTGCTGGCTGACAAGAAATCCTTGCATCCGACACTACTAAGCCTTTCCATTTTGTATAGATTGGACAGTCCCGCGAGGTAACCAAGATAAAAACAGATCGTGTTAGGGGATGAAAAATCCTCCGACTATTTATAAGAATTCCTAAATGGACGAACTTGATGAGATCGCCCATGCTTACGAAATACACGATGGATAAACAAACTGACAAAAGAAGAAATTGCAATATTCTGGCCGGGACAAGCTTTCGGCTTGCTGGACACCGCCATGCAAGGACGCCTTGGGAAGAACCTGATCAGCACCAGGGGCATCGCCAGCAAAGAAAGTCCCGTCGACAGTGGAGATTATGACTTCCTAATTAGGGTTGACCTACTGTCGACAGGACTTCTTTTGCTGTCGGTGGGACGTGTACATACTCTCTGGTTAGCGTGCGATTGGTTCGACAGTTGCCAACTCAGACAGATCTGCGCTCGTTCATGATGCCCCACACCTGTTCCTGCGATGATAGATCAGATCTGCAAAGCCCGATCAATAGACCGATGCAAGGTCGGAACCTGTCTTACGTCTGTCACTCACAGCTTTGACATTTTGGACTCAGCATAACTTTAAGTCAATGTAGATCATGACTTGGACCTTTGGATCATGCCAGCAAATTGAAAATGGATGGAACCTGGAAAGTACGGAGTACGGAGTAGCTCGTTTTACTTGGGATCTGGCAATTTGACCCGACCCGCTCCATCGTCTGGAACTATGTGGGACCGATTTGCTAGTATGCATTCACGGATCTACAGACGGAGTACACGGAGGAGCACTGGTAAATCCTAGCTCTTTCTGGTGACGTATTGTAGGGCAACATGAGGTGAAGGAGAAAATTTAAGGCCCACGAGTAGCCCTATGAGAAGACTTTGCTATAATAAGCCCTGGAGTTTCACTCCCTTTTGCGCTGTCTTTTCACTATTCTTTGAAATGTCTTTTAGATAGTACACCTTATATGCCCAGGTGGTCGACGGGTGGCTATTGTCATTAGACTTGTAGAGGCCGGTTGTGGCATACTGTATTCATTATTCCAAATTGGTTCCCGAGCTTTTTGCCGGGCAGGAACCTTGGAACCTGGGAAGTGTCGAACAGTGGGTCTGCGGCTGAAGTAGAGAGTGCTCGAGGTCGAATACTTGTACAAAGCCCCACTATATCCATAGATATTAATAATATTGAAATGAAGCGCAAAAAAGCTTTTCTGCCAGATGTGAAAACTCTGTGATTGGTATTGGATTTGTATAATAGTGGGGTCCTAAGGGGTGGACGCTTCAGTATCCAGCTCCATCCTTTTTTGGAGTCCATGCTGGGTGTCCAACTTCTTGTTCATGTTGACCGACTTGAGGAAGAAGGTAGCCACCAAACCAACCCCAGCGAGGGCAACCAAAACCTCGAACAGATTTTTGAGACTCTGCACGTAGGCTGTATTCGCCAGGTGTATGAACTCTGTGGTGTAGGAGTTATTGTCTCTGAGGCTTGCAACAAAGCCTTCCACGTTGTCAGCTATGGTCAAGGGTAGCTTGAGAGTTTGCAAGTGATCACGAAGCCGATTTTGCATCACGGTACTGCTAACGGCAACTCCAAGACACATCCCAAACGACCGCAGGAAGGTGTACATGGCTGCCGCTTGTGCCGAGTCTTTCGCGTCTGCCAGTGCTTGGACGCACATACTACTCGACACAATAATACAGCCGTGGCCCATACCCACCGAGAGGAATATGAGAACCCAGGCGTAGACTTTAGTCTCAATGTCGAGCAAGATCAATAGGCCGGTGGACGTAGCGATCAAAACCCAGCCGAACCACAAGGCCCAGCGAATGTGGCCCGTCTTTGTTATAACGATGCCAACCACAAGACTGACTGGCATCAAAGAGCCGGTGATGGTCATCAAAGAAACACCAGTCAAAGTAAGGGACATATTTTTGGGGCCCTCGAGCCACAGCGGGAGAGAATATAGCTCGCAGAACATCTAGTGAAATCCAACCATTAGTCTTTCACTCTCATGAATCGGTTAATGCAGAAGAAAAACTCACCAGTAGTCCCTGTAAAACAGCGCAAATGTACATTGCCCGTGAGGAAGAATCACGGAACAATCTAAGGCAGAGGAAAGGATTTTGAGGCACCTTCTTCAAATAAAAGATAGTGGCCAACACTCCCACTACACCAAGGCAAATGGGAAACAAAGTGCGCCAACTGGACCATGCGAACTCGCCTCCGCCCCATGTGATACCAATCAGGAAGCTCGAGACACTTCCCATGAATAAGACAGAGCCGACCCAATCGATGCATCGGAGCTGTTGCATAATGCCTCCTCCTGTGGGTCTTTGCAACTTCACAACCCATGGTACCATGACCAGCCCGATGGCCATGAAGGGGAAATTGAGATAGAATACCCAGCGCCAGGTGCTGTGGTCGACGAGAAGCCCTCCAATGAGGGGACCGGTCACAGTACCAACCACAAAAGCGACTTGGATGATGGATGAGTATGCTGGACGCTGTCGGAGAGGAATGATATCTGTCGTGATGATAAACGTTTGACAGAGGATACCGCCTCCGCCAACACCCTGAATAGTGCGACCAGCCAGAAGAACAGCCATGTCCTCAGCGAGACAGCATATTAAGGTTCCAATGGTGAATAGCACAATGGAACTGAATAGTACGCTCTGTCGCCCCAGGACATTTGAAAGGGCAACGAAGAGCGGTTGAAACACGGCGGATGAGAGGAGGTATGCCGTTCCCACCCAGTATGCTTCATTTGTATCTCCATGCAAGTCCGAGGCAATTGTCTGCAGCTTCAGATTAGTGGCCAAACCTCGAGAAGATTCTAGCGACCGCGACTCACTGGGAGAACAGGGACAAGGACCGTCCCGTCGAGAGCTACAACCAAAGATACGATTGCCAGACAACCCAAAATCATCAATTCTTGCCGCCCGGGCTTCCAATTGACAAAATCTTCTTCTTCTTCAACATCAAGAGATGACTCTCGTGGTGTATGAGGGACGTCTCCCACTTTTTCATCCAGCAATACCGACATGCTGAATATTATCCCACTTAATCGGGAGACTTGCGATAAGAACTCCTGAGATGTGGCTTGGAATCGCTTCACCGACACGAGCTAAAAAAATGACAGAAGACATGGTTTGTTTGTGTCTCTCCTTTTCTGCCAGGTCCACCTCTTGTCGATCAGTTCAAGTCAAATCTCGTCCTTGCTTTCTAACAAGTGGAGTGATCTATCACATCGGAAGTAGACACTAAACAGAATTTGGGCACGAATTGTGTGATCCCTTGTTCCAGAGCGGAAATTAGATCAGGCATCTGGGCATCGTGGAGCTGTGTGGACCCAGGTGCCATCGCATCTGCTAAGCAAGGCTGATCGCAGGTTCCGCGTACCCACCAAAAGCTTAAAGGCGCTAAAATGCATGAATCGCTAGTGCTCACTAGCCTCCCGGGGCCTGAACCTAAGACAAATATCAGATTTTAATTTTTAATAGATTTTTTTTAATCAAATCTTGGTTCTCACTCCAGGTGCATGGCTTTTCTTACCCATTCATTTTGCGTATAATGGCTGCGTTCATCCAGGTTTCCTAATAAACAAAGTAGGTCATGGGTCGTGTACAATTGTTTGGATGAAAAACAATGATTTCCACAGTTTCCCGAGCGGTGAAAGGACGCGCTGTCAAATCTTGAACTCGCATGGTGCGCGAATACGAACAGGTGGCCCACAGGTGCTTCTGTCGAAATGCTGTGATACATCAAGTGAACTAACCCAATTCGGTACTAAGTAGACAAACACTGTAAGCCTGTGCCCATCAAGCAGAAAGATCAAGCAATTGATCCCTTTGTAAGAAAGTGTGTCCACTCTCCTACTGATAGGTTCAAGCCTCGAGGCAGAAAGCACGTCACAGTGTGCCCCTCAGCATGAACCATGACCTCCAGGCGCGGGGGAAAAAGAGGTCGAAAGTATTTGTAACACAAAATAATTGAGGTTAGGAGCTTCAGGCAAACCGTAGCCAGTTGTCAGGCGCAAACGGAGCAAACGTTCAAAATTTAGTTCAGCAAAGCAGGGTAAAATTCTCGCACGGCGTATTCATTCTGGTTATCTTGCTCGAAGGCAAGCGTGACATTCGATCCTGAAGTTTTGGGGTCTCCTCAGTCATTTCGGTGGTTCGAATTAAGCTGGTCAAGCCAATTCTTGGCCCACCCAGTGATGCTTTGCCGAAAGGTAATTTTCAAATCGTTGCCCATGGACCAATAATCTCTCCTTCTTCCCTTGTACCCTAGGGTGCTTGCTTGTCTTGTTGAGTGCAATCCTTCATTCAATGCTCGAGGTCCTCGACGCAAAACCGACGAAGATTTGATCCTTACTTTGATCAGCCAAGTCGGCCCTTCTCCCAGTACTCCAGCGAACTGCTGATTCTGATCGACGCAGCCTGTAAAACAACCGACAGCCTGTCGTCTTTCACGCCTGTAGATGAGGGAGCAAAGCTTTGGGGTAATTACCACAAAGGAGGAATTCGCTGGATCTCGACGATGGATCGATCAAAGGCGACTTCCTCTGAGCGCATTTCATTACCACGCGATCCAGCTTGAGCTTGGACTGAGACATGCCCGCGAGCTTATGTCCGTTTTTTTGGCACTCTAAAGTTCTGCGGCCTTCTATCGTCAATCAGCATTCGTGACTACAGCCTACGGACAGTTGCAGATCATGTGATACGACATACTTTGGGTTGGACAATGCTCATAAATCTGCAGCCCTGACGGGTATGAACTATGAGATTGGAAGATGAAAGCCAAAGGTATGAAAAGGTATCCGAGTGACTGGTTCAAAAACTAGGGAACATTCGCCGCTTCGGGTGGCAGTTCTGCTAGACACTCAATGGGATGCGTGCTTTGAGCGTTCTGAGTATCAAGTCGGCCGGACGAGGGGTGATGTCACCGCGATGGCCATTCTTTTCTGAACTTCGGTCTGAATCGAAAGGCGAGAAATTGATCGAATCGGATGGCTAGTTTTGAGGAATATTGAAAGCCGCGTCGGCAAGGTCAGAGATATCCTTCACCCCCAGCCCCCTGAGAGCATCAAGAATCCCATCAACAGTGGTTTGAGGAAGACCCTCCTTGTTGCGAGAGTAGATATCAATCCCAGCAGGCGTGAAGAGCGTTTTGGCAAAATAGGTAACAATCCACTGATTGCCGTCATCCGTCTCGCCAAATCCAAGACACTCCCAGTGCGAGCTGGCAATGACCAACCAGCCCTTTCCGCGCCAATCCCAAGCACCAGGATTACCGGGCGTCGGGGTGTCGACTCCATGGACGGATTTGATCTTGTCCGAGTCGATGGCTTGGTAGCGCACCATATCGTCGATTTTTTGAACCCCTGACTCGGCGGGAAGGAGCTTGTAGGTGATGTTGACGTTGCGCTTCCCTTTCCATAGTGGGAGGCTGGAATGGGTGACGTGCCAGCATCCTATGATGAAGTCATTGGATGGCGGGTCGCATTTCGCTCCCTCGGTCGCGTAGACTTGTGGAAGTCCGATGGATATGGATGCCATGTTTTGGTGGTGGGTGATCGAGAGACAGGGTTTTGATGCCGGTTCCCCACCCCGTGATGCGGGAGCCGATCCTTACCCTAAACATGGAGATAGATATTCATGATGGGCACGCATAGACATGCTGTAGTACTAGTGGAGTTTGAGTCAGATTGGATATCCGTTTCTTTTTTGAAAAGTACTGGGGGCTGGAACTGTTACCTCTCCCCTGGATTTCAACTTCTGCCAGATTCCTAAGGCACTAACTTTTCGACCATCGTCAACTTGTGCCCCTGTTTGGCTGTCGACCAGGTGAGTTACACGACAATGAAAGGGGTTGAATCTCACAGCTTTACATGGATTCTGCAGCAGAAAGAAGAAGTAAACTCTGCGCTCTTTCAACCATGTGTGCACATCCGGGACCTCTGTCATCGACCTCTACATTCTATATGCCCCAGTTATCTAGAAGACCTCGGTCATGTGAGACAGTCATTCAAATAAAAATTTGGATTCAATTCAGTGCTGTAACTCATGCGAAGAACACACACCATTCGGCATGCAGTTAAGTCACTCGATATCCATGAAACGGCAAACTGGTGCAGCAAAGTCTCAAATATCCCGCGAAAAGAAAAGAGAACAACAGAGATTGTCAAATACCAACCCAGATTAATAATGACAAGTATTACTCCAACCTTCATTAACTCTCTTCATTTGACACGATAGATCCTATTTGTCGACACATTTAATCGGCCCGGTAGCCAGACCAACCGGAATTTCCACGACTGGGAAAGGTGAACGGAGCAGGCTGGAACGACGAGTGACCGAAAGTGTGAGGGGAAGGAGTGGATCGTGGGAACGCAGGTTGAGAAAAGTCGAATTGCGACTGAGCCTGCGACTGAGCCTGAGACTGCGACACGAAGCTGTGACGTGTGGTCCGCTGCAAATTTCCCGGTCGAGGGACTGCCATGGGACGAAGGTCGCGAATAGCGGAACGACCGTCATGAACGGTGAAACGAGGGTCATGAACACCGGAACGAGGATCATGAACACCGGAACGAGGGTCATAAGGAGCGGACCGAGGGTCATGAAGAGCAGAAAGAGGGTCATGAGGAGCAGAACGGGGGTCATAAGCAGTCAGACGGCCACGAACAGTAGGAAGAGGTTCGCGAGCAGCGCGTTGAACGCGTTCCAGGAGAGACTGGTCATTGAAAGGAGTCTGGATGGCATCCGTACGAGCAATCAGGTTGGTCGAAATGTTGACATTGGACATGGTGACCCGTGTAGGAGTCGAGACACCCTGGTGCTCCAGATCACGAAGTGCAACCCTGAGATTGGACAGGATCGAATCGCTGAGAGCCTCCGGAGAGTCGACGGGGCTTTCGTTCACAACGGGAACGTTGATGTTAACCCGGCCGATGTAGGTGGCTGGTTTACGGCGACGACCATGATGACGACGACCACCACGATTTCCTCTGGCCCGCGGCTTGACATAAGGGTTGTAGGGACAGTGCAGCCATTTATGTCCGATGCCAACGCAGACGCGACAAAATGCGGTGCACTTTCCACGGTGACGTCTGTCACAATTCGGACACTTCTCACTGCAGTCGCCCTCATGGGCCTCACGCTCACAACTTGCACAGATCAGAGCCTCTTGCTGCGGCAGCTTACTGACATGAGCTTCCTTGCCATCGTCTGAATCAGCGCGTTTGCGCTTGAGAGAGCTGGGTCGAAACCGTCAGTCAATTCTCACTTCAAGATGGCCGATAATGAGATGCCCGATAATCGAGCTCGATGGAAAGACTTACGCAGACATGGCGGTGACGGGTGATGGTGAAGGGAGCGGAGAAGAAGAAGAAGAGTCGCGTCGAGATGCGTCGATTTGTTTTCGTCGCAACGACCACCGAGAAGGAAGGAACGACTGTGTTCACGCGGGGTTTCCCTTCGTCAAGTTCGCTCGATATCCTGATCTCTGAATAGCCTGTTACTCTCTTCTCGTTTTGATGAAATGCATATAGATAAAGACATGATCTTTATACATCTCGAGGTGATGGATAGAAGAGGTGCGTAACAAATAGCTGTCACAAACAACTAGAGCTCCTTTGTAGGGCTTTTATTGCTTTGTGGTCACAAATAGTTCGTAATAAAAGACACAATCTTCTACTACGATATGAGAGACGCATTGAGCAAAGTTCACTAGTTTCATAGCTCGAACAGAGCGAGGATGTATACAGCCAAGCAATGGATCGAGACCTGTGGTGCTAGTCACTTTCATTTTGGAGATACTGCAAAATTTGATGATAGCGTAAATCATTACGGTATCGCTTCAGAAGAACAAAATGTAATGATATGGATTCGCCTGCAACTGTCTGGCCCTTCACTATGTGTGTTAAGCCTCAATGCTTTGCGGGTATCACTTTGCCAGATTGGGTTTGGTGATTCTCCAAAGCCCTTTCGTCCAATAATCTCCGGGGTCGATACAGCTCTTATAATGGATTGTTGTGTAACGGGGCTACTTCGTTGTTGATCGATGAATGCTAAACGTGAGTGATGTCATCTATACAAAGCCGGGCACTAAAAGAATGCTCCGATTTGCGGGGGTGGGGGCGCCAACCGGTCCGGGTATTTGATCATCCACACTTCTTATAATGACACACGAACTCAGTGAGCGCACAGTCTCCAGAACACACACCAGAACACAGAAAACATGCCTCCATCCTGGCCTCCCTCAGGGGCGAACGAGCTTGGCATCGCAACCCTGTCCCTGGGCAACTGGAGAGAACACCGGCTCACACCTCGTCTAGAAGCAGCAGCGAAAGATGGCTACAAATGGATCGATCTGTTCGACGAATGCTGGGCCGCATATCTTGAAGAGCATGGTTTACCAGGCGACCAGCTCTGGGAGCCCACTACCGAGAACCTCGCCGTGGCCCGCAAGCTTGGCGATCTGGTGAAGTCGATGGGCATGCGAATCGCATGCACGCAACCCCTCCGAACGATAGAAGGGATCAAAGATCCGGTCGAGCGACGCGCGACGTTCGACCTAGTCGTGAAACGATTCCCGTTCATGCGCGCTTTCGATACTGATCTCGTGTTCATGTGCGCTAACATCCGCACCGATAACGGCGTGACGTCCGATCTGAAGACCGTTGCCCGCGACCTGGCAGAACTTGGTGACATGGCGGCGGAATACGCGAGGGCGGACGGCGGTCCCATGCTTAGAATTGGGTACGAGGGGCTGTCATGGGCAGTGCGGAATACATGGTCGTCTTCATGGGAGGCGGTGCGATTCGCCAACCGTCCCAATGTCGGCTTGATTGTTGATGCGTTCAATGTGTTGGCTGTTGAGTTCGCGGACCCTTACAATCCCGAAGGCCATGGTCGCATATATTCTACAATGGAGGAGTCTATCCAGATCCTCACCGATTCGATGGCAGCGTTGGCTAATACTGTTCCTGGTGATCGAATCTTCTTCTTCCAATGCGGCGACGCAGAATTGGTGAATCCAGCGAGCTTTTTACCTCCATCCGATCCCAACACTCCTTCTCTTCTACCATGGTCGAGAAACCATCGACTTTATCCGTTGGAACGATCACACGGCAGTTATATGCCGTGTGAAATCGTGACAGCTGCAGTATTGGCAACTGGATATCAAGGGCCAGTCTCGCTTGAGGTTTTCAATGCATCTTTGAACAAGCCCGGAAATGACGTTCCAACGACACACTCTACTAGAGGAATTACGGGCCTTCACAGGCTCATGAAAGTCGCGAAGTCCCTACCTCCGTTTTGGAAAGGCCACGAAGATGCTCGGCAGGCCATGGATCAAGTCATTGGACGCCTACAGAATCAACCTCGATCTTGTGAAAAGCTTTAATTATAGCCATAGAATGGGGCCTGACTTTGAAACGGCCAATGATTCAGTATCCTCTAGCGTTGGCTCTAGTTCTGTTACCGATTTCAAGATTGGTTGTCCATCATTGCATCGGCGGAAATGATACCAAATACAATTTCTGTACATCCAGCACAGAAGCCAGGAAGCTTGTCTCCATTTATTTTACTGTGGCACCCAGATATAAGTAGCAAGCATCATCTAAAACAAAAGGCAAACTCACACTGTAGGAATGTTGACTGTGTGCTTCAGATTCATCTCTTGCTCTGTAGGCCTATACCCTCTGCTAGAGAGAACAAGAGCTCTAAGCTAAATTGTTGTTAGTATGCTGAAAGCTCAAGTCAGACGAAAAAAAGAAAAGCAAAAAGCGAGAAGGGGGAGTCGAACCGCTGATGTCGACAAAAATATTCCACCTGCTGTCTGGCCAGCAGGGCATATATTTTCTTGTTCCAAAATTGCCCGGGGTGGGCGCACTTCTATCCGGGCGCTTTGCCTAGTGTTAGGCATCTTGCCCGCTAGGCCACCGACCCTGGACGTTGGATTTTGCTCCGTGCCTTTGTTTTGACTTCACTTACCCGGATCTCATAGGCCAAGTCACCTTCCCACATACTAAACACACGAGCCAAGCCTACAATATGATTCCACCCACATCATGGTCCCTTATCGCCGTTTGTCTCACAAGCTTTAGTCACAAAAGTTTACACAATTGATATCGTCCAACACGCCCACCAGCATGGTACCTCCCAAGGTCCCTCCCTGTATATCCATTACGCTCCATGCCCTACATGATCGCTTTCAACTGACTTCTGGATGACATGACCGACGAGACTCGAGCAATTGGAGCAAGCAATACTATATATGTGCGCCTCGATGCCACGGGAATGCGCCGACATATTGGAACAGACACAGAGCTTGGAAGTGCCATATATGCAATTTTGGAAATGGTTCTCGCCATCTGAAATCTATATTACAAATTGACTCGAATCGGAGGTTGAAGATATTGTGAACCACGAGTACTTTACTACCGCAATGCCCAATTTCAAGCTGCGGTATATATCGGATGTTGCGATCGCCCACAAACTACCGGATCCGTCGATGGTTATCGGGACCGTTGCAACAAGGGGAAGATAAACGCCGATCGCGGCCTCTCTAAAAGTGGAACAACGATCCCCCGAAAGTTAATCAGAACAAATTATCTTCGATAAACAAGGCAACATTCCATTGTCGCGAGCTCTTAGATCGCTTGAATTGTTGTTCTTAGCACCAGTTGCGCCTAAACCTAGACGCACATCACAACGCCGACACCGGGCACGCGACAGTTGAATCTCCCGTGGAGACAATCTGGGAATACCCCACAAAAGACCGCGCCAATCAACCATGAAGAACCTCATTGGAGCCACTCTGGTGACAGTCGCTGCTACAGCGACAGCAACCAGTACCTCTGCTCCTGCCTCGGGCCCAACCGGAGCCAGCTATGCATCTGGCTTCGATATGACCAAGAGCTGGGCCAATGCCAGCCCCTATAAGGATGCCGACAGTTTCGGTGTCCCAAAGGGTGTGCCGCAAGGATGCGAGCTTTCCCAGGTGCATGTTTTGCACCGCCATGCTCAACGGTTCCCGACGAACTACCCATTGGACGGAGAGGGAATGACCGACTTTGCGGCCAAATTGACCAATTACAGCAAGGCCAACCCGGACAAGACCGTGGCTGTTGGTCCTCTGAAGTTCTTGAAGAACTGGGAGTATGTGTTGGGCGAAGACCTTCTCATGGAGAATGGTGCTGCGACCGAGGCTACTTCCGGAGCCGACTTTTGGATCAAATATGGAAGACTCTTGTACCGTGCTGGCCGTGACAATGTTGCCGCTTGGAGTTCATCCCTCAACGTTTATACCAACGGCACCGATCGCCCAAAGCCAGTCTTCCGAACTACTTCCCAGGCTCGCATCTTGGAAAGTGCCCGCTGGTGGCTGAGTCAGTCTACGTCCTCGCCTATTCCATCCCGAATCCCCGGCTAATATTTTCTTAGGCGGCTTCTTCGGCAACAGCGGCGCTAACAGCTCCTACGATCAATATGATCTTGTCGTGATCCCCGAAGAAGGCGACTTCAACAACACGCTTGCGTCTTACGAAACGTGTGACGGCGATTATCTCGAAGGGTGAGCAGTCACCCCGTGATGATGTTGGGGCTCCCGTTAACAAGTTCTAGTGACAACGCTGCTGCCGTCTTCATTCCTCGATACACCAAGAATGCTCGCTCCCGTCTTTCTACCTTCTTACCACCTGACTTCAACCTGACCGCCATGGATGTGGTCGCTATGCAGAACCTCTGCGTGTACGAGCACACCAGTCTTGGTGGCTCGTCATTCTGCTCTCTCTTCACCGAGCAAGAGTGGAAGGACTTCGCATACCAGATCGACGTGCAGTACTACGGAGACTACGCCTACGGCTCCCCTACCGGTCGCGCCCAGGGCATTGGCTACGTGCTGGAACTCGCCGCTCGCCTCGAGAACAAGCTCATCACCTCCAGCGATACCAGCATCAACTACACCTACACCGACAACGCTGAACAGTTCCCTCTCGGCCAGCCCTTCTACATGGACATGTCTCATGACGATATCATTCTGTCCGTGATCAACGCTATTGGTCTTGAGTACTTCAACTTCGGTCCCAAGGGTCTGCCAGTTGACATTGACCATGCGCCCGAGCGCAAATTCTCTCTCAGCCAGATGACACCCTTCGGCGCCCGTTTCATGTCTGAGGTCTGGACTTGTCCCAGCGACACTTCCTTTGAGACTTTGGACCCGGTTCTCTACAGCAACCCTACCCATGAATCCACTGCGAACACCACGGACTACATCCGCTTCGTTCTGAACAACGCCCCTCTGCCATTGGACGGACTGGCCGGCTGCAAGGATTCTAAGAATGGTTTCTGCGAGCTCAAGACATTCTTGCACGACGTGCCTGCCATGAAGCACAAGGCTCAGTTCCAGAAGGCGTGCTTCGGCAACTACACCAAGGGAAGTCAAGTTGCAGATGGCGCCCCTGAATCTTGAGTGAGCAAAAGATCGGGACCACCTTGGAAGTTTTCTGAACTCTGATCGTCTCGTACATATCGCCCTGTATATAGCTTTTCACCGCACCTTTAGACACAAACATCATAGAGCCACGCGGCCGTACCCAGACAATAGAAATTTGAAGCACGTGCATATGGTCAACCTTTGCCATAGATTCACTCGCCTCCGTTCATCGAAGGCCGGCTGGGCAATTCTCCCACAGGGGCTTAACAACATGCTCGAAGAAAGATTCTCGGAATGCCGTATCATTCCAGTCTAGATCTGCAGTATCGCTGAAAAACGTCCCTTCAATGCATCGGGTCACCACGGTCAGATAGTACGGAAGAACTTCGTCTCGGCTCATATCCAGCCATTCGCGGGCGGCTTCGTACCGGATTGCGAAAGAGTCAGTGAGCGGCATCTCAGCACCTGTGGCATATGTGGCGAAGGTTTGCGAGTGCCACAGCTCTAGTAGAAGTATACCGAGCTCAAGGACCCCTCTTCGGACCTGGTAAGACTGGGGTTCTCCCACGTCTGGGGAGAAGGCGTGGCGGATGAACGGGCGAACGCCTGATCCTCGATCGCCGGGGATGATGTTGATCATATCGCTGGTCAGTGGGCGATGGAGCCATTTTGTCAGGTTTAACTGCATGACAGAAGATGCAATGCGAAATGAGAGGGCCATCCGGGGATTGAGTAGTAGCTTGATTGGAGTAGTGGGTTGCATGAGTTCGTTGAGAGAGTAGACGGGGTCTTTGGGGTTTGTTATTTGTGTGGTAATGTTTTCGGCACGTTGATGACACCACAGATGACTGTCCCGACACAGAAAGAGGCTTTTCAATTCAGATGTCTCTGAAAGATGTAGACATAGATCTCTGATGACGCTTGGCTCGGAGACCGCCTGCTGGCTAGAGTCATTGATCGTGGTTGCAGAGCTACTGTAACTCTCGCTGGAGATCTTGTCATCTTCAGACAGGCGGATAGCTTCGATCGAAGAGTCGTAGGAGACGCGAGGTACATGGTGGGCTGGCTGGAGCCCAGTACTGATAATTTGTTAGAAGGGAATCCCATGGCTCATGTTTATTGCCTAGGGACTCACTGAGAAGGTGGGATTGATGTGTCACTCTCCCACGTTTTCACTTCCATGGCCGGATGAGAGCTTTGATTTTCCATATCGCCAACCGGATCAAACGACAAGGTAAACGTCACGGGCTTTTTTCTCATTGTTCGATGCTTTCTATCCAACAGGTCGGGCCTGCTTTCGAGAAAGAGATTCGCCCCATGCATGGGTGACAGCCATTCGTATAGATAATTGAAAGCGCCGAGTACAAGCGCCACGCGTGTTTCCGTATAGTATCGAAAGAAGAGACGTATTTTTTCCACCCGAGCTGCTGGAGTGAACAACAACACCGGTCCGCGACGAGCTGTTTTCGCGGATTCGACTCAGCATCTTGGTAGCGTCATCCAAACTGTCAATCTTTTTCTGTAACGAATCTCGGTCAAGAGCAAACTTGATTTTCTTTGCGATCTCATATGTGCCATTCTTTTTCGGATAGGCTCGAACAAGGGCACATAAAGACTATTGTAGCAGTCAGGGATCGTGTCAATCTTGGATAAGATGCCTAAATCTCGTACCTGTTTTTCTGATGCTAAGCCGCTGATATTTTGCGCTATTTCAGATAAAATCTGTTCGCATCGCGATAATGCGACCCTGTAATGGGCGTATCCATCACCGAGATATTCTTCAATTCGACTTGAAACCTCCGGATCTTCGAAGAGGCTCGACGACGCCGCTGTGAAATCTGGAATAGACTGCACGAAATCTTGACCAAAAATCTCTTTCAATATCACCAGAATATCCGTCTCCAGAAAGAATTTCTGCGTCCTCAGTGACTGGATAAGTTGATCGATGTAAGGCTCCTTGTACCGAAACACCTTATAAATCCGCTTGGAGACACGATATTGATCGATTAATGATGTTATTAGCGGGAGGGCACCCAGAACAACGCCGATAATTTCGATGCCACTCATCGTTGAAGAAGTGAAGACGGATCACAGCTGGAGCCGATGTTGTGGGTTGATGGGAGGGGTTGGCGCTTAATTTGCAAAAATAGCGCCATTTCGTTAATCTCCACAAGATGAGTCCCTGCTTGTTTCAGAACCCTGCAAGACAGTATACAGATATTTCTCAGTCCAAAAGCATGCGACAAAGTGATTTTGATTTCCTTGGCTCGCGTCGTATGGTTTCTCCAAGGGTCGCGAAGCGACGTGCTTTTCAAGGTTGTGGTGCTGGTGAAACTTTCAAAGGCCTGCATTTATTTGATTGCTTAGGGCTCTAAAGAGTAGAAGAGTGCAATCAAGCTTTCTAAAGATTCCACATACCACGTTATCTAAACTAGGGTGCTGTTAAGAGCATGGATCCTACTCGTTTTGACTCGTCTCATACCGGCCTGTCACAATCTTGAGGTGCAAAACATGTCCAATGACCGGGTGAATATTTCCAAATGCACTCAACATGTCTTACCTCTTTTAGTCCAATACTGATTCATCCTCATGCTGCCTTTTAGCTCTTTGAGTTGGTATTTGTGCTCTGGCAAGGGTGGGGGAATGGGACGGCCCGGCCCCGCCATCTAAAACGTGCCCCTCTCGAGACTCTCACACTCCCCCAACGTGAGAATGCAACACCCGGAAGCTCTCCGCCAAGCTGGATTGACCATCACAAATGACCTCATTTGGGCTGAAGGATTGGTCAAGGATGATTTGGAGCTCAGGTCAACCGTTGCCAATGAGCGACAGCGCTTTGAACTCTGGGCATCAAACCTCGGACTCCACCACACTGGGCATAGCTCCCTGGATTATCGCCTGAGAGATTCAAAGCTTGTGTTTGATTTCGCGTTATCATTGCTTGTAGATTTGGAGAGGGCTGTTCAGCATTGTACGCATTCAAATTCGATGCTCCTTGCTCCACTAACATTTGGCCACCGCAGTTCGCGAGTCATTCGTTGAATACAACAAAATATCCCAGAAACTGCCTCACGACACCAGTTCTTCTAGCGACAATGAAGCGGAGCTCTTGAGCGAGGACGATTCCGACGAAGAAGATCTCTCGTCCTATCAGATAGAGCCCCCAACCAAAGCTTTCTTCCGCAACATCGTGTCAACCATAGACAAGCTATATCGACTTGCCTTCAAAATCAGAAACCCCGCTCTGCGACTCGGATTTTCCAAAGCAGTCAACTATTCTCAAAAGGATTCCGAGACTGGAAGGGACCTCATTGAGGAGTATGCGGGATTCGACCTCCGCCACATAGAGGAGATATTTCACTCTTTTGGTGACGACAATCATGAAACCAATCAACATCACTATCTTGTTGAGCTTTTGGCAAAGGCCAACACACGGAGACGGCAGCAGTTTCTGTATTGGAAGAAGCGGAGGGCAAAGTACGACGCGTTTGAACGCCCTACGTTGAAAGAAGCCGCCCTCGCAGGCACACCGGAACCAGTTGAATTGGCAACGGATTCGCCACCGGCACAAATAGCACCCAGTATTTCCAAGCCATCAACGGCGACATGGTTGAATGCAGAGAAGGTCGACTTGGATGGAAGCGGATCTATGATGTCCTCATCGAGCACCATCTTTTCCATCTCAAAAGAACAGGAAGGTGACCAAGTCATCATCCCGCCTGCACCGACTCTGGATGCATCTGCCAAAGAGTTTGAGTGTCCCTTTTGCTTTACTATTTGCCCACGAAAGACGACAGAAAAAAAGGCATGGGAGTGAGTATCCTTCCCAAGAGTCTGGCCATGAATGAAATCTAACTTTTACTTTTGAAAACACGTTTTCCGAGATCTACGGCCTTACATTTGTACTTATGAAGATTGCCGTGACCACGAACAACAGTACGACGGCCTTCATGACTGGCTTGAACATGAAGTTTTGCACCACTCAGTATTAGGTACTGAAAGCCGAACCGTGTCTAGCTCTCAGACACGGGATTGTTCGATTTGTCACATGAAGAATGTTGGACCATCTCATGTTGCTCATCACCTGAGACGAATAGCGTCTTTTGCTCTACCGCGACTAGCTGGATATTCAGACGATCTTGATTCTACGAGCCAAATATCCGATGGAGCTCGGGTTGACTCGGATAGCACTGGTGGTCCGACAATCGGCAGTGTGTCTTCTGCCCAGGAGAACGATAGTATTGATGAGACTAGCCGGAGAGAACTTGCCGAGGACGACATCCATGATAACGCAGGTCAAGATTCCCTGTTCAGTTTGAGAGAAGAAGATGATCGCCCAAGCCAAGATACGGATCAATCGGATAATCAGTCACAAGAAGACACAGAAGCAAAGTATGAGCTTGCAATGTCCCATGTGAAAAATGATCAGCCGGATCAGGCATTAATTCTGCTTGAGGAACTGGCCACTACGGCTTCGAGCACACTTGACCTAAGAGATCCCCGTCGACTCAAATATGAGCACCAACTCGGCAAGATACTCTCGGCCACCGGAGATCCCCAACGGGCGGTAGACCTGTTAGAAAGTGTCATATCTATCGGAAGCACAACGCTTGGGGAAGCGCATCCCGATCTACTTCGATATAAGCATGACCTTGCCAATGCTTACTTGAGCACTGGAGATTTTGATACCGCAGTACAACTGTCGGAAACTGTGGTTGCTATGGAAGAAAGTATAAACGGCGAAGACCACCCAGTTGTTCTGGCGTCTAAGCATGAGCTCGCAACGATGTATCAAGTCCTCGACCAGCGCGAGCGTGGAATCAAGCTTCTTGAAGGCATCATTCCCAAGTTAGAAGAACAGCATGGGGCAGATCATCCTCATGTTACAAGTGCTATGGTCTCCCTCGGAGGAATTCACAGCAGCCATGGGCAGAGAGACCAGGCAATCGAGTTGTTCGAGAAAGCCGTCGCAATTCTTGACAAATCTCCAGATGGACTTCACAGCCGAATGGCAGCTCATGCCGAGCTAGCAGACTTGTATGAAAGAGATGGCCAGGTATCTAAGATGATCGCACTGAGGGAACATATAATTGCAGTGCACGAGGCCGATCTAGTCGAGGGGCGGCCTCGCTGTTTGACAGCCATGAAAGATCTTGCTCAGGCATACCGAGATCAAGGACGCGTAAAGAAGGGGATCGAGCTTCTTCAGCGTGTGATTGAGATTCAAAAAAAGACGTTGCATAACAAACACCCTGACTTGTTGAAAACCCAGTCAATGCTTGACCAGACTTCTCAAGAAGGCAGACAGATGAGTGAAACACAACCGTGATTGACGCCTGTGGTCGAAGTACAATAAAGGGGACCTCGGGACCTCGGGAACCAAAATAACTTTTCTTCCTTTGTCCGTGACAGGTAGCTTGGGCCTTTGCACCCCTTGTCTTCATTGATTCCCACAAGCTTTGGCTATTATTTTTTTCCATCAAAGACCTCGGAATGCATTCAAGATAAGGCATTGTACAGAACAATTGGCTTCGTGGGCGCAGCCTCCAAAGACACTGTCCTCGAAGTTTGTATATATTCATAGGGAAGCTCGAGGGACCATCTAGCTCAAAAGATAACAACTCCAGGATCCCTTGAATCGGCCATCATTTTTCTAGCAACATTGAATGTCCGCACGAGCTAAATTGAAATTCACTGTCAAGATGGGTGGAAATCATCATAACTTCCAGAAAGTGTGGGCACCGCTTAATCTAGGCGACCCGCAAAACAAGAAACAGGCACTCGACCGCTTGATCGTTCTCGACATGATACGACAGGTGTATGATCCCATTTTAACTGAGTTTCTCACTGTACCGGGCAACGTGTGGATCAAGCAATTTTCTCACGGCGGGGGCAGACGAATGCAGAGGAAGTTGCGCAGTCTTCAATTTTATATGCCACCAGCGGTACAAAGCATAGAGAACGATAATCTTGGTCTTTACCTCTTTGATGTACTAAGATATTATCGATTCACTTCTTCCATCTGGAGGGTGCCATTGCCTCCACCAGCACCCGAAGTTGTAGGACCCCCTCACCCTGAAGCTCCTCGGGTGATCCCTTTCACAGCTATCAACGCGAATTGGGCTATCACTAAGCCTGCCAAGCCTGCCAGATATGACCCTTATACTGGGGCTCCTATCTAAGCGGAAAATGATACTAAGGTCTAGCACTTGTGCAAACGGGGTTGAAACGAGTATCTATGGGTATCGTAAATACCACAGAAAAAGACTTCAAGATATCGAGTCCATCTCTAGAGATTGAAAACAACCACATTGATTGAATAACAGTAGCGGCCATCTTTGAAAGATGTTCATGACTCTATGCCACTATGTACGAACTACGACATTATAAAGACATGGCCCCCAAGGTTCGCTTTATTACCAATTGAAATGAGTAGGCATTGTACCCTAAAATATCTTGTGGCAATTGATGATAATTGGTCATATGTGCAGCTCTTGGCCACTTTTTGTTTACGTAGTTAAAGAAATTTAGTAGAAGTGAGATCTACGAAGTACGAACCATCAATTTAACACTAGAAGTATGCTCGCTTGGCATGCATGTTGGTAGTGTATTGTAAAGTAGCGTATTTAAGTGGACTGGAAGTAATATCCTCGCATTGTAAGCGGGTATCAGCCTGGTCAATACCACGCCGTAACACACCCAACGATTCTGCACTGGAGATCTTCGAAGTCTCCCAAGGTCCCAATTGTCTGGTCGAATCTTCCAATTTCAGCGGGGCATACTTCTTCACCGCTATCAAGTCCTTCTTTCTGGTCTCCGGTGCCCCGCAAAGTGAAGTTTCTTCATCAATTTTTTGAAATCTTCAAATTCTCTCAAAATGTCTAAAATCTACGTTGGGTGAGTTGCGTTTCGCTCGTGATGCTTCAGATAGAGCTAACATGCTATGAAGAAACCTCCCCTGGAGCACTAATAATGACAAGCTCCACGAGGCCTTCTCCGCTCACGGCCAGGTCACCGATCACGTATGTGAAATACCTTCTCTTCCCCGTCAACCCTTCCTTTGCCTGTTACTGATCGCCTTCTAGATTGTCATGAGTGACCGCGAGACTGGTCGCTCCCGTGGCTTCGGCTTCGTCACCTTCGCTTCTGCTGAGGAGGCCGAGGCTGCCATTGCCGCCATGAACGACTTCGAGTATGTTTCGGTTCCCCTTCGATTAATATTGCCAATTGCTAACACATCTCTAGGCTCGATGGTCGCCGCATCACCGTCAACATGGCCAACCCCCGCCCCCAGCAGCGCGGCTGGTAAATTTGACAAGACGGTGCACGATGGTACTGGGGAACGAGACAATGTGATATCTTGATGCTTAGCATTTACGAGAATGCCTGATAAATTTGCCACTGGTGACTTTCAGACCACCGAGTAATGAGTTTTTGCTCTCGGTGAAAACATATACCCATATCTATAGATCTTTACGACTTTTGGAATACTATTTCATCGCCGATTGAATCGTGCGCTAATTGACTTTTTCCCACGCGGAACTTTCCTCTGCGCCCGTGGTCGACTGAAAGTAACGCCACTTTTTATTATTAAGGTTGTTTGCACCCTTTAAAGTCTAACAATTTCAAGGTTGTACCTTAGTTATCTTGTAATTGCCTTCACCTCTCTATAGTTAGATCACACCTCGGAAGACGTATAGATATCCTTGCATCGTGAGCTCATCCCTGCTAGTTCGGCCTAAAAATAGGAACCTTACCAAGCTTCCTTATTGGCCAATGGGTGCTTTGCCCCGCGGACCCACCGCCACATCGCGAGGTGGCTATTGACCTTCAGCTTGCAACTACCTTCACTTGTAACCATTCACACATTCCCACCACAAACCACAAACATGCCACCACACGAAGGACTCGTCCATCCCAAGGAGTACGACATCAAAGATAGCAACGTCGAGCTAATCGGCTCCGACCTGGACCACCGCGTCAAATACAACTCCGCAGCCACCGAGCCCGCCTGGAACGACAACAAGATCGGCCAGGAAGCCGGCCTTTTCATCTGGCGCATTGAAAACTTCCAAGTCATCCCCTGGCCGAAGGAGAAATACGGCCAGTTCTATGACGGCGACAGCTTTATCGTTCTGCACTCATACAAATTGGGAGACAAGCTCGGCCATGACATTTTCTTCTGGCTCGGCAGCAAAACCACCCAAGATGAAGCTGGTACTGCTGCCTACAAGACCGTGGAGCTAGATGAGTTCCTGCACGGCGCGGCGACTCAACATCGCGAAGTGCAGGCGCAGCCCTCTGACGAGTTCCTCGCTTTGTTCCGTCACTACGCTATTCGGTCTGGCGGTGTGCGCTCTGGATTCACGCATGTTGAGCCACAGGAGCGCGAAGAGGTTCTTACCCTCTTGCGAATCTTTAAGCACCCCGGTATCGCACGTATTGATTCTCTCATTGTCCATGAAGTCGAGCCTACGTGGAAGAGTCTCGATGAAAATGATGTCTTTGTCCTGGATAAGGGCGAGAAGATCTGGGTGTGGCAGGGCAAGAAGTGCAGTCCTATGGAGAAGGGCAAGGCTGCGCAGGTGGTCAATGATATGACTCAGGCGAAACATGTCGATGTTGAGGTCCTGTCACAACTCGAGCCAAGATCAAAACTCGTTGTCGATTTGTTGGGCGGAAAGGAAGAGGCTGGATCAACCCTGGAGGCTCCTCGTCCTGGCCACTTTGCGAAGAAGAGTGGCGAGCAGACTAGCCATCCTCGCAAGTTGTTCCGACTCAGTGATGCATCTGGAAATCTGTCATTTGATCTGGTCAAGGATGGGCAGAAAATCAGCCGGTCTGATTTCGATGGCAAGGATGTCTTCCTCTATGATGTAGGTAACAGACTCTGGGTTTGGCAGGGTTCTGAAGCCAGCGCCAGCGAGAAGGCTATGTGGCTCAAGGTGGCCCAATTCTACGTTCGCAAGATCCAAGAGGACCATGAGACTTCTGAGGCCCACCTTACGCCGATTTCAAAGGTTGCACAGGGTTATGAGAGCCCTTCGTTCCTGAAGGCTATTGAAGCTTGATTTTGTATGAATAATGAAGACATAACGTACAGATAACGATTATTGTACACATCGTCCCAGATTGATCCTCATACTGTAGATTTCGGAGACTTATACCAGACCAGATTCATGGTCACCTTTTTCAATAGCATCGGCCTGCTTTCGTAACAAGTCCGATCGGAATCTCCGGAACGCGGTCTCGATTCTTTGCTTGCTCTCGGGGTCAGACGAGATACCCCGAGTTGCGTTCGCAGCACCGCCAGCAAAGCCTATTCAGCACATAATGGTTAGAACACCTTCATAATAGCCAATTCACCACAGTGGGGTCTCACCAAGTTCTCCGCCCAACAGCAGTCCACCAGCCGAAGCAAAGAAGTATGTCGCAAAATCGCCCAAGGTAGTCGGCTTCAACAACGGCGTGAGATCGGGAATAGACTCTGCAATGATCAGTATCAGCACTTTAATCTCAGACCCATCGTTGGAGTCAGAACGTACCAGTCCGCCCATCCTCGAACACAACCTTGGTAGGTCGTTCCTGGGCCCGAATCGCCGAGAAGAATGCCCTCCGCGTACTGCGCAGTCGCATAGCCGCAAACAACCCAAGACTCACACCAACTGCTGATCCAACGGTTGTCCAGACTGAGATCGAGGAAGCTGCCGCTTTGAGCTTATCGCGGTCTTCTGATTGAAGATCATGCTGGATGTGCTCGTCAGCGAGCTTGGTGAGCTCGTCGGAGCGGCGCTGGCGGAGAAGGGCGAATGATTCAGACATTGTGAGTTGGATTGGTGAGAGAAGAAAGAGAGAAAGAGTTAAATGCAGGTACGCATCACGATTGGAATCTTGGAAAGCTGTTCGCGATGACGTCATGGAAGCAACAGCTCCGGACTCTTGGCACTTCCCAATTCGGAGCGTCCTTCGTATTCGTATTCACTTCAGCTGGACGCCTGACTCCCCGCATCTTCCCAGAGGATGTCAGCTCGTAGAGACGTCCAGCTTTCCTCAGCAAGACCTTGTGATCGAAAAGAGCTGACCGTCCATCCACATACCGCCACTATGGTCCGCTTCCTTACAGACACCCGCAAAGCCCCAGCCAAAAGCCAGCCCCTTCAAGTAATTGGCGCAGGTCTTCCGCGGACAGCAACATCATCCTTACAAGCCGCACTAGAAATCCTCGGCTATGGTCCCTGTTTGCACATGGCGCATATCATCCCGCACGCGGATCGCCAGCAGCTGCTCATAGATGCGTCTCGGCAACCCGACAGGGAAGAGCGCCATAAGCAAGTGCATGGTTTAGTCGAAGGATACGGCGCTGTTGTCGATATGCCGGCCGTCTTCTTCCTCGCCGACCTGGTGGATATGTACCCAAACGCCAAGGTGATTTTGAGCACTCGTCCGGATCCAGAGATCTGGGCACAGAGCGCTTCGGATAGTTTAAGGTTCTTTTTCACGCGGCCCTTTTACTGGGTTGGGCTTTTGTGGCGCACTGATCGATTGTGGTATAGGCTGAATATGCGGATTGTTGAGTGGTGTCGGGAGCGCTTTGGGGAGGGCGATATCTTTAAGGCGTCTTTCGCTGTGAAATATGATCAGCATGTCAGAGAGATTATGGCTGGGCGTGGTGGTGAGGTCTTGGAATTCCGTGCTGAGGATGGGTGGGCGCCGCTGTGTGAATACCTCGGAGTGGAGGTCCCGGATGCCCCATTCCCCCGAGTGAATGAGCGAAAGACATTTGTGTTGATCAAAAGAATCATGATTGCAAAGGGGCTGCTTAGTTGGGCAGTATTGAGCGGCGTTGTGTGGGCTGGGTGGACATATGGGAGGGTTTGATAATTCACAGCTGTACCGGTCAGTAGTCGGCCCTGTCAAAGCAGCTTCTAGAAATGAATTTATAAATTAGTCTAATGGACGTGTTTCTGAGATGCATGAGTCTGAAGACTGGAATGGTCCATGTTGCGTAAACTCGTTGATTTCATTTCATCGCTCACGATATATGTTTTCTCAGCGCAATATACACAGGAACCATGATGATTTGGATCATCAGGAGACAAAATAAAACGGCTGTCATGCAAGCATCACGAATGCGAAGCTCACTATACATAATTAGTAATGTGTAGAATTCTTTAGGGACATGAAACTTACACAGCACCAACAGACAGCTGACCTGGCCAGCGAGTCGCGAGCCACCACTCGTTTCCGTCGGTTGAGCCGGAGCAGTGTATGCAGGCAAGCTCGGATCGCCGGTGCTGTCATCGAGTGCCTTTTCGCGGGCCTTGCTGATGGTCCCATTGCTCGTAGAAGTCAAGGCCGGCGCTGAGAGGAATCCTTCCTTCTCAGCCTCCTGAATGGCTGCCCACCAAACGGACGCCATTTCCTCGTACCCGCTAGCCGTCGGGTGAATTCCATCAACCAGTTGATCTGACTTGATGAATGTGCTCATCTCCGCTAGGATAATGCTGTCATTTTGCGCGCGTCGCTTGGCAACAAGATCACGGAACTGTTCACTGATCGTGCTGATCGGCACGGGCTTTTTGCCGTTGGGAATGAGAGTGGAGAGAATGATGGTGGTTCCAGGAACTGCGTCGTAAAGCTCGGTAATAAGTGAGTCCATTCGCTCTCCTGCAGTATGCACTTTGTAGTTCTGCAGGCCATCATTGGTGCCGGCGCTGAGAATCATGCGTCAGCGGGAATGGATCGCACTGTTTGCAGGCTGCGCTCACTTAATCAAAATCAGATTCGGCTTCTGTGGGAGAGTCTTCTTGACGACAGTTGCCACTTGATCGATTCTGAAGCCAATGTGGCCCTCGTGATCCTATGCGACACAGTCAGACTCAATTCCACGCAGAGTGATCGCATCTCAGTAAATGCGACATACATTGTCATGCATGGTTCCCGTTTTTCGGCTCCCAATCATGTCGACTTCCCATCCCGCATATCGGAGTTGCTGCCGAAGCCATTTTCGGTATCCGTTGCCATCGGCGGATTTGTAGCCTTGGGTGATGGATGCGCCGAGGGGTAGAACACGGAGCATGAATGGCTTTGTGCCGCGGGCTTGAATTGCGGAGATGTCGGTGCTATCATCTGAATCCAAAGTGAAATTATCAGACAGTGAGAGAGTGGCCGATACCAATGTCAGCCAGATGAGACCGGCCCAGACGGCCCAGAAGGCGGGCGTCGACTGCCTCATGGTTTGGAGAGGTTGAAGAACATCAAACGGGGGATCTTCGTTAGCTTATATTAATCGCGTCACTCAGCCCGTCAGAAGTGGACATAAGAGTGTGCTCTCCGGCCGTTGTGATTCGACAAGATCTCTCACAATTTACGCTCAGGGGCCGACTTATCGGTCTAAGCCTCTTTGATAAGCTCCGGTACCTGACGATCTTCACATTGCCCACATTTTCATTCTCGCCAGCGCTGAGTTACAGGAAAATATACACTGTTGAATTCTTGATCGCAAACATGCGGATCGGTCGGAAATGTTTTGTTGGAGTGACACCGTACATCCCCCGCTATGCCCGACCTCGGGATTCGGTATGTCATAATAATACTAATATACCAATGAACATGGACATCCTGGGCAGTGGGCAATAATTGCAGATATTATCTCATAATATCCAAGACTTACAAGGTATTGGTAAGATCAAGGAGAATTTTGATGTGCCGCAAAGGCTAGTCTGCAATTATATGCCTTGTCGAGTTGCACAGAACGTTGTACTTTGCAATGATCTAGTCAAACCTTGCTGCTTTAATTGCAACTAGTTTTCTCTCAAAGCAATGAACCAACTCATCGCTCTTTTCGTCCAAAGTTCCCGTTGTTTTGTATTGAATCTTTTTCGGCAAGCATAATTGTGCATGTGCCGGATAATATTTGGTACTGAGGACACTATCAATGAACTTCGATCGGCCTATTTTTCTCGGGGAGATTCTCCATCGAAATCAAGGTTGAGCAAATTCTACCTGATTGTCAGCTTGATCCCAAATTGGAACATGAGACATGGGGTATTTTGTCTTTCAATTGAATCTGGACTCTAGAGTGCCAGAAGAGCCCCCTGGATCCAATCAAGATAAGCCGCGGTGCTAGCATAAACACCATCTTGGCTGTGTTGTCCACAATCAAAGCCCCACGAAACAACTCCAACTTGTTTCTTAGTGCTAGCATCAACAAGTGGACCACCGCTATCTCCTTGGCAAGCATCCTTTCCTCCACCCGTGACACCAGCACAGACCATGGAGTCATCAACTTCACGGCGATCCGCATATTCATTCACGCATTGCTCGTGGTCAACAATGTCGACGTACGCAGCCTGGAGTCTGGAAGGAAGACTAGAGCCTCCTCCAGAGGTAGATCCCCAGCCAGTGACAGAGCACTTGGTTCCGGTCTTCGGCGTATCGTCCGCCGAGGACGGAAGTTCCACAGCTGCGATGGTGGATCCGAATTCTAGGCTCGAGGCGAGCCTGAGGACAGCGATGTCATTTTTGATTGCTTTCGCGTCGTACTCTGAGTGTTGGGTGATTTGGGCCACCTTGACCAGTGTCCCACCAGAGGCGTGATGGCTTGAACCTGCGCGGATGTTCAGGCTATCGGCGGATTTTCCGTCGACACAGTGAGCGGCGGTCAGAACATGATCTTTGTCGATGATAGTTCCACCACATTTGTGGGAGGTTGTTTGAAGAGAAACTTGGTATGGGAATTCTCCGGTTTGGGCACTGGATCCACCGACAATAGCTTCCCCGGCAATGGAGGACCCGGCGAGGGATAGCAGAACGGTGGGAAGGATGAGTCTCATGTTTGGCAATAGGTGAGCGAAAGTTTGAAGGCGTGGCCAGTATTTTGGGGGAGAGGAGTATTTAAGAGACAAAATCAGGTTATGAACAAAACAATGCTTGGTGATCGACAAATTGACACCCCACAGTGTCTTGCATATTAATTGATTTTAGACTCCGGCGCACTTGATTCTTCACGCTGGGATTGGGGTAAGATCCTCACAACCAATTGAGGAATGTATGATCGACGATTATGAGGTGCGACCATGGCGCTATTGAACCCCTGCGGAGTTCATCGCCGATCTGAGATTCCATCTGTCGATGATCAACATTCCACATCTGCATGTTGACCCACTCAGGGCTGAACCGAGGCCCTTAATCTTTCTAGAGTGTTCTGTCTCATTGGTTATTCCTGGTAATCTCATGTGGCGTTGTGAGCCTTTTCATCGTCAGCCACCGCTGGCATCTAAGAGGTGTAGGACATTGATCAGAGGTATAGCCTGGAGTGTTTGAGCAGACAATCAAGGGTAGTTTCCTATTGTTCTGGATCTGTTATCTGATAAACGTGGGGTGTCTATCACCCTTCAGATTGCAATTCCATTCTCAATATGTGACTGACATCAAAGGTAGGTTTCGCAATAACCTTGGAAGAATCATAAGCTCATAATTTATCATGCGTACTTATTCAAATTTGGGGGTCCGGTCAACAATGACCTGAGCGGCTTTTTCAAAGTCGGCTTCTACCACCAAGTGCTCCAAACCCGATTCTTGGATCTGTCCACGTCGTAAGCTCGACTCTCGACTCCATTCACCATCATTTTACTCACCAATTTCAGTCCCTTTTCGGAATTGGTCCCCTGTAATCTCACAACAACAGGCATCTTGAACCCGCCAATATCTTTGGCAGCAGCGATGATCGACTCGGCAATCATATCACAGCGCACGATCCCTGGAAAACGTTGGCATCAAGCCAGTCAAACAATCACTTGAACCCAAACTCACCTCCATAAATATTGATCAAAATTCCTTTTACCCTCGTATCTCCCCACAAGATTCCAAATGCTTTGACCAAGCCTTCCCTCGTCGCCCCACCACCAACATCCAAGAAATTAGCACACCGTCCTCCCACCAAAGTAATCAGATCATTAGTCGCCATCGCAAGCCCAGCCCCATTCACAATATTACCAATATTACCATCGAGCTTCACGTATGAAAGTCCCAATTTTTCCGCCTCTTTGACCTCCTTCTCCCCATCCCCTTCCTCGCACTCGAAAATTGCCTCCTGTCGGAATCGAGCGGAGTTATCGAACTCAAACTTCGCATCGATACAAACAAATCCATCCGCAGTTTTCACAAGCGGATTCAATTCAAGTAGTGTAGCGTCCTTTTCCCGAAATAGTCTGACCATATCACACAGCAGTTGGTGGATGCTCCCCATCTCGGAATCGGAGAAGCAAGCTCGGCTTGGATGTATGCGTCGATCTCAGGTGTGATGCCGGTATCGAGTTGGAACCAGAGTTGGTGCAGCCTGGTGCTGGTTTCGATGTCGACGCCACCGGAGTCGGATATGAGGATGATGGGCGAGCCGCGGCGGCGATCGAAAGTCATTGCTAGATAGTATTCGTGTGAGATGTCGACAGCTTTATATATGTAGAGCTTGTGCACTGGGAGACCTGTCGGTGGGGTTTGTTTTGTGGTGAGGTTATGGTTTAGCATGTTCAGGGCGGATTGGTAGGCTTCGCGTGGTCTGGGCCGTTAGATAGGAATCGGCTGCAGTATTAGGGATACGCACGACTTGACTATGCGGACGCCACCTTTCTGATCACTGTCGAAGCTTCCTTTACCCCGGCCGCCGGCGAGAATCTGAGCTTTGATCACAGATGGGGCATCTGTTTGTTAAATTTCTGTTATCATCTGTGGAAGAGAGACCCACTAATGTTAAAGACGACATCTTCGGCTTCTTCGGGAGTTGTGACCAGATACCCCTTGGGAACCGGAAGGTTGAACTAGATCATGTTAGTATTGGGTGCGGGAGAACGGTGCAGCCCTACGTCTTTCAACAGCCTGTGCGAGTGGTGCTCGAGCAGGCTCAGCCGCCGAACTTGTGTTGCGCGTAAACCATATTTCTGATATGATTAACAAACTGCAGTTCATGGGTCTTCATAATAGCGCACCTGAGAGGTACGAGATAAACAGCGCCAGGTAATCATGCTGGAGTAGAAAGTCGAATTGTCCTACTCGGTCATGCGACGTTGTTACATATTTATGGATATTAAATCCAATTGGGTCATGACATCAACATACATCAATTCGTGGGGTTGAGTTTCGGAAAGTTTAAAATGACATGGGCATTGTTTTATGTGAGCCAGCAATGCCTCTTAGTAAGGATATTGGTCGCAGTGTCCCAAATAGTAAATTCTGACAGCGACCACCTATATAGGCCTGTTCTTATCGATTCTCCAGATGTAATGGTGGTGTTGGAGATAATTAGGATTATCACCACAGCAGCTAATATACTCGAAATCCCAGGATATATCCCGATTAGGAAGCCACCTGACCGAAATAAACTACGCACTAGGCTCCATTCGTGCACGCTAGTCCCAAGAAGCCTAAGCGTTAAACTCAGCCAATAAGCATCCATGGTATGCACGCTTGTAGCGGCCAAGGTAATTTTCAGTATTTTGTGTACGGTTGTGGCCTGAGGCATCAAGTATTGCCCGATTTCCGGGGGGCAAAAAGTGAAGATACCTGAAATACCATTACAACATCTTTATTAAGTCGAGTCTAAAATTCATTCCTTGAGCTTTGTTTATCATTTCCCGACGACCTTCGCAAAGACCCACTGAGTATATTTCCCATCTGGCTCATCACCCGGTCTTCTCTAACATCATGTCAGATGGACCACCGGGTTCAGGCGTCAAAACCACAAAGACGCGTGGTTTGTCCAACTAATCATCACCATCACTTCCAACCAGCACCTATAACAGCAACGTCTCGCACGCGCGGATGCGTCAACAACACAGTTCTTGCAATGCACAGGTATCGATGCACCCAACGGGACAGCATTTGTCAATCAATGAGATCATCTCGGGACTCCTATGGCGATCTATCATTGTGGCTCGATCGTCGTTAAACGCCTCACCGAGTATTCACCGCAGGGACGAACAAAGCCCTTTAATACTCATAACGGAGATTCGTCGAACGTTGATACCTGCTCTCCCTGCTTCTTATCTGGGCAATGCCATCGTACAGCTGACGCATCTCGCGAAAAAGGAACATGATGCATCAACGCAGGTGACCGATTGTTGCGTCAAGTCACTCCTCCGGCAGAACCAGGGTACCTATGCTCGATTGGCGTTCCGATTTAAGCAAGGAGACGTCACGTCGAAGAGTCCCCGCCAGATGCCAATTCATGATCTTGACTTTGGGAATGTCCTCGGTAAAGTAGTTGGCTTTGATAGTCCAGATAACCGGATTGATGGCACCGTGTGTATTCTACCGGCGTCTCCATTGTCCCTTGATCCCGTGTGGGACATCCGCATCACGCCGCCTCCCAATGTGATTAGTCAATTGCTGCAAAACCCCTTACTTCAGTGGGCAATGGGTTTGGCTACACGTCCCCGATTACGAACCAATCGTGACTACGTCTCAGGTGCTCCGTAGGCCCGTGTGGTCCATGGGGAGCTTAAATTCTCTCTACCGGAATGTTACCATAGGAACGCACCTTGAGCGTTATATCTGGGTGCATTTGAGGTCTGCATCAATGGTGGGTCGGCAGACGGGAATGGGTGATTCTGGTCAACGCTCTAGCGGTATCAGGTATACTGAATGCACTTGCTCCATTGCCGCCTCTGGTATCCTCTGGAACCCCCGATAAAAGTCAAATCTATCATTTTGCCGAATCTTGTTTCTCTCGGACTCGCGCCCTTCAATATGTCCACTTCAGAATCTTACGACATTATTATCATCGGTGCGGGCATTGCCGGCATCAATGCGGCGTATCGTGTCCAGACATGCCTTCCAGATCTCACATATCTCATACTCGAAGGCCGGAACTCCTGCGGGGGAACCTGGGATCTCTTTCGTTACCCCGGCGTACGACTTGACTCGGATATCTACACATTTGGCTTTCCATGGCATCCCTACCAGGGCGAGGAGACTATAAGCTGTGGCGAGACTCTTCTCAAGTATATCCAGGAAACTGCGACGCAATTCGGCATTGCCGACCACATCCGCTATGATCATCGAGTTACCAAGGCAGATTGGTCTTCAAAAAAGAATACTTGGAATCTTAAAGTCCTTAACAGTCAGACGGACTGTCACTTTCACGCCAAGTTCGTTCTATTCGCCACTGGATATTTCGATCATGACACTCCACTACCCACTCAGATACCCGGAATCGCCAACTATGGAGGAGTCGTGGTGCACCCCCAATTCTGGCCAGAGAAGATTGACTACTCCGGAAAAAGAATGATTGTCGTGGGGAGTGGCGCAACGGCAATATCGCTCATCCCCAAAGTCGCCCAAACGGCCGCTAGCGTGACCATGGTTCAGAGGAGCGCGAACTACCTCATCTCTATCCCATCCAGCGGGGACGCCTCCTTACTGGCCCGCATGATACCAGACTCGGTATCCCGCAAACTAAAGCGGCTCGGGTGGCTCGCATTTACTATGGTGGGGTATTATCTCTCTCGCAAATTTCCTCGCGCAGCGAAAAACTATCTTGTGCGTCTTGTCAGCCAGCAGCTACCCGATCACATTCCCTCAAATCCCCATTTCCAACCAAAATACAGCGTCTGGGATCAACGTCTATTGGCCTGTCCGGATGGTGACTTCTTCGGCAGTCTGCACAGCGGTCGAGTGAATGTCGAGACGGGGTGCATTCATGCGTGTACACCGGATGGGATTCAGCTGGAAAATGGGTTGCATATCCCGGCCGATATCATTGTCACCGCAACGGGGCTGAAACTTCAGATTGGTGGTGGTATTGTCCTGGAAGTAGATGGAAATCGATTTGATGTATCGGAAAAGCCGATTTGGAACGGCATGATGCTACAGGATGCCCCCAACGCATTCTTCGCACTCGGATATCTCACAGCGGCATCATGGACGATGGGGACGGATCTAACGGCCATTTTTGCATGCCGATTGATCAAACACCTGCGAAAGAATCAGTTCACCAGGGTGACTCCACGATGTAACCAACCCGAAGAACAAGGGCCGTCGAGTCCTATGTGGGATTTGAACTCGACCTATATGCTCGCTGGTCAGAACCAAGTGCCTCTGGCAGGTAGTCGTGGACTATGGAAGCCCCGTCGGAATTATATTCTAGATTATTTCCAGTCTCAATATGGATCCTTTGGAAATAGTCTCGAGTGGTTAAGCGGGATCTGAATATGATGAGTTCACTTCCAATTTCGAGAGCAAAAGTCTTGACGGCATCATTAGTAGGCCGCTGACGAAGAATTTCCAACAGCTGCGAGTGGATCTGGGTTTGGCGAATACCATGAATCATATAGGGAATGAGAATCTTTGATAGCGGCCTGCGTACCCCGGGAGATAAACATCTACCACAGCACGGGTATGGAGTACGTTAACAATCCCGAATTCTTGAAATCATAGATCTCGCCCTTCAAATAGAGGTTAGCCTCTTTGAGTCAATTATCATTTATGCGTAGGTACGCATGTTTATTGATACCTGGGAATATGGCAGTACAAGGTAATTTGGGTATTGATCCAGTAGCAGGTTTAACCAGAGACCAAAAGCTCAGCTTAAATTGACACTTAGGCAATGCCTACTTCTAAGTATCCCGAGACACAGGATTCTATGGACCATTCTGCGGAAGTCTCCTACGAGGGAAATTGACGTTGTAAGGCTGTGTGTTTCTCTGCAAAACTACCGACTTCACTTCTAAGTCAAAGTTTGGGGCTAAAGGATCTCGCTCGCCTGCTTGTTGCTGCATCGAGAAGAACGATTTTGCCCACTTCAACTAGAAGGTGTAGGAATTGATAAACGGTTTAAATATTTATTGGTTCGAAGCGCTATCATTCAAATGTGGCTATATTGAACAGAGCCGTACTGAAATACGTTCAAAAAGCCAATTCAAAGTAATATATCCCATCACAACCCGCAGCCCATGTTTACTGACTAACAAACGGAATGGAATGACTTTTGTACAATGTGCTAGAGTCCAGAATATCGCCGTTTGATGAGCGAATGAAATCAATCTGGAGGTGCTTGTCATCCAGAAACTTCAGCGTGCTGTAGCTGTACTCCGCGGCGTAAGCAAACTTGGTGTAAGAAGGCTTATGACGAATAGGAGTCAAGCCCTCAATGTTACCAGCACCACCACAAATAATATACATAGGGGCTTTGGGGTTATGCATGCCGCGTGGATCAGCTTTCCCCTTGAAAACAGGCAGCAGTCTCTGTGAGTTGTGCTCATGTCCAAATACGGCTAAATCGACACCATATTTATAAAACAGTTTTTCGAATGCATGTTGGCACGCTTCACAACGATGTATAGAGTCGGTGCTATACCACGGACGATGACCAGCCACAATGACCCATGGGGTCACCCTCCTGTCCACGCTGGACAAATCGGCCTCCAGAAACTTTAGCTGCTCACCTTTGGTGCCAAATGGTCCACTTTCCAGCTTTGCATCTGGGGCTTTAGGGAAATCGGTTTCTGTGTTGATCATCACCACGTGTGCCATGCCATATTCAAAAGAATACCAAAAAGGTGGCCTGGCGAAGCTGCGCGCTTTGTCAGACTGGGTCTGAGCGAACTTGTTCGATGAAGACGAAGTGAATGGATGCGGCATGGTTTTTCCAAAGTGGTGCTTGAAATCGGTGAAGTTCTCCTGGCCCTCGGGGCACAATTTAAGGAGACGCCGAATCTCACTGCAGTCCGCTTCATGGTTACCTGGGCCGACCATGTAGATCTTACGTCCAGTGATTGGCGCGAGTTGTTCATAAAATCTTTCTAGAATCGATTGGTAGGCCTCTTGACCCTTGTGCACATTTGGCAGCTTAAGGTACCAGTCGTCTGCGTATCCGAAATCGCCCGGGTGGATGACGACTTCGTAGTCCTGTAGTGTTTTGGCAAGACGGCCAATAGTGCTGTGGTTCAACTCGGGCTGGATGTAGGGGATTGTGTCTCTTCTCGAGACCGTGAACCCACCTTTGCCGTAAACGCCCAAGTCTGACACGACATTCATGTTGAAGGGGGTCTTGTCTCCGGGAATCCGCGGACTAAGCAAAGGTTCCACGCTCGAGTTCGCCGAGACGATTTTGTAGTAGTACACGGTCGCCGGGTCCAAGTTGTTGAGCACTACCATATTAGACCAGGTGCGGGAGGTGCTGTAGGTCACCGAAGAGGATGAGCATGAGCGAGAGCTCAAGTTGTCCGCCAAGGTACCATATGCCACACAGCTCTCGTTTAATGCTTCATATGTATTCCATCCAATTGCGACAGCTTTATGAAGGCTTTTGTCAGTGGACCGGTTCTAAACCACATTCATTTGATGGCTGCTACTTCTTACCATTTTTTCCATTGACCGCCAAGCGCACCTGGAATGGTGTTGTCAAGTCCTCCGGAATGGGAGGATAACTGATACTGGCAAAAACCGGTGCCGCTGATATCAACGAATTCCTGAAGATAGCAGCTCGGACCATTGTCGGAAAGTTCTTGAGTCTCCTCAAACGTTCAATATTTTAGCCGAATGAACACGGTGGAATATTCAAATGATTGAACTTTGAGGTTTTATCAATTCGACAGTACGTTGGCTAAGATGGTCTGATGACGATGATACTAGTATGACCTCATGGCTAGATTCCACGTAGATTCCACACGAGAATTCAAAGGACTAAGATGTAGGCAGCAATTTTAGTTACAGTATGGAGTAAATGCAATGGTATTAATTTTACATCAATTAGCATGAATATTTAGGTTAACTGTTTACAGTTCTAGCCTCGTTCTCGTTTGAATGATAGTTCTCGAATGATTTGGTTCCCAAGGGTTCGTGACTGGCCGGATCTGGTAAGTAAACCACACATTGTGCTTGCGTGACATATGCCCGTATGGCCGTATGACCAGATCAGAGCCATCTTCCGGAAACGGAAAACGTGGATATTTCGTCAACCATTGCGCGGTCAGAGCCTGGCAAAGCTTAGCCCTAGTCTTATTCCTTGCATAGATGGAATTTTTCAATTTTGACTTCATGCCTCTAGACACTAAATAATTTTATTTGTTGATACAAGCTGAACTTACCAATAATCTTTCAGACTCTATAAAGACGACAAGAGAGCGCGCAAGATAGCACCTGAGTCCCTAGGGCATGCCCTTCCAACCAGAATGATGAGCTTCTGGCGACATCTTCACTACTGGGCTTTTGGAGCTTCCAACGCCAACAACGACACAATATATGATGAGGAGAATCTTGGTCGGAATTCTGGATTATTGCAATTCCCGCGACGGAGTTTCCAACTGGTACGAAGGCCGGAAAGGGCTACGGTGCTTCTCCTTTTGATCGACCTGATGGCCGTCGGGCTGCTACTCCAGACCGTCGAGCCTCTCATCATTCTGCTGCGGAGAAATGAAGAGCTGTTCGGGTCTCGAGTAGACCTGCACACCACCTATACGCCAGATGCTCAGCATCAAACGACCTCATTGTGGGAGATACCGCGAATCCTACACCAAACCACTGCCACCGAAACGATACCAGACAAGTGGATTGAGTCGCAGCAGAGCTGCAAAGAAGCATATTCAGACTTTGAGTACAAGGTAATCATCATCCGTACGTCGTAGAAAGTGCCATCAGTCTACGAAGGCTAAGCTTCGCATGGAGGAAACTGGTTACTTTTGGACTTCACTAATTGATTTTCTAGCTTTGGACCGATGAGTCGGCTCGAAAATTCCTTTCCTTTGAATATCCCTGGTTCGTGGATACCTGGGATACCTACGCCTTCCCAATACAGCGTGCAGATGCTATACGCTATTTTGTTCTGTATCATTTTGGTGGTGTCTACCTCGACATGGATACCTGGTGCAACCGGAGCTTTCCCATTCACCAAATTGGACCCGACACGTCGAAATACGCCTTGTTCAAATCAACAGTGCCGACCGGTGTGACCAACGACTTCATGGTCACATCTGCCCGGCATCCAATCTATGCCGCGGCAATCACGAAACTACCCATCTTTCATGCGATAACTCGCCTCTGGGCTCGATGGCAACCCTACTCCGCCATCATGATATCCGCCGGGCCCATGTTTCTCACTCTCGTGATAAAGAATTACTTGCTTGAGCAGCCTTCGCTACCCTCGCCGACAGTAGGGGTCATCAATGCAACGGAGTTAGCGCCGTTCACAACCGATCTAGAGAGCAGCACTTGGCATCGATCAGACGCACATTTGTTCATGTGGATTGGACATAGGCCATGGACTTGGTTCTTCATGGGGGCTATTGGATTATCTGTTGGCTTGTATGTTTTCCACCGTGTATTGATGATTATTCTTGGACATGTGCTTCGTAAGGTCGAGTCCGGCTCCTGCAACCCAAAGCTTGCCAAGGCATCATGACATAGATGGAATGGGAGAAATTCACTCTTAGCGAGTATAGTGACTGAAGAGTCTAGCCTATCACGGATAAAATGTATAACATTCGTCGATTCAGCTACACGGTCGGTTGAAACATTATTTTCATATGAACGCAGGTACTTCAAACCACGATCGGAATTATTGCAGTGATTCATTCGCCTCGATTTCTCTGACATCGACAGCGAGATCCCCTAGTATACCTTCAAATGGAGGGGTAGCCACTTCGACGACGTAATGCTCGTTGTCAACGTTAGCTAGATAAAACTCATTTCCAATGCGTTTCCAAGGTCCGTTCCAGTACAGGGAAGTGATCAGACTCTTTCCATCGCGGCGTAGATCAATCATTCCCTCGATGCCTTGCCCAAGCGTCGCACTTCCGCAGACCGATACCACGGCACTTTGGCCATGGGGGATTGAGATCTGATTGACATCTTCGGGGGAGATGAGCTTGAAAGTGTCGCCCTTCTCGTAAAGTTGGCCACTAGTGATGCCGTTAGTCAAAGAACCAGAGTATCACTTGAGTTCATGCTCATACTGGGCGCAAATCAGGTTCCTCAGGGAAATGGTGCCTTCGGCCAGGTTGTTGTTTATGGACAGAGAAAGATGCTGTGTAGTGTGGTAACTCATTGATTTCGCTTGGGAGGAGCATGGAGCGCTCGGTAGAATTGGGTACTTTGTTAAATTCATCTGTGTGGTGGAATGATAGGCTAGACTTTTCAGTCACTCGATGTAAAGAAGCTCCCTATCCCAACTTAAACTATTGATGGCGATGGCAACGCCTTCTCCCGGGCGAATCAATCGGGAGACGCGTAAGTCATCTCGATTCGAATAACGCGCAGGTGGCGGATCAAACCCTATTTATCCATAGCAGTGGAAGCAAGCTGAGGCAAACTTCGGCCGGCGCATACGGCATCGCCAGGCATCTGCGTTTCCTAGCCACAAAGTGCTCTCCCACGATTTCCATTTTGCTGGTAGTAATGTAATGAGTTCTTACCCGAAGATCACTAGACTGAAATACTCCGCGGAATGCCAATTATATCCAGGTCGATTGTAAGCCAGCCAACGGGTAACCTGTTCTAGGCCCTAAATGGAGCTAAATATGTGGCATGTCTTTTCCGATGTCCCTACTCCACGCGGGCCTTTTCAAAATGTACACTCTGACACATATGAGCAATTTATCATAAGTGGAGATCTATTTGGGCAGGTACTTACAATGTATACCGATCCCCTTACTCTTACTAACACTACTAGCACTTTATCTCAAAAGAGCTACAGTTCATGCACCGCGGTTCTAAGGGTCACCCTAAAGCCTACTAGACTTTACTACTGCTACCAATGTTGGTGAGCTCAGACAGAATACGTTTCACACGATAAAAGGGCCTTGACCAGGCTTCAACAGCAAAAGATCTCTATCATTCGGTAGCCACGTCTTGACCATTTTGAAACGACCTCGGGACGATATAGCATAACGTCAAATCCCAATAAATGGCCTGAGTGCTCTCCAATCTTGATTTTTTTAAAAACGCCTTCTCTACTTTCTTGAAGTTGGGAGAATGCTACGTTTGACCTGATACTTGGTTGCTGAGAATAAACAGCTGTACGTGAAACCCGAAAACCACATAAACAAGGTCCAGATTAGAATTTGATGCAATCATAAGAGTTATACAAACCAGCTAATAGTTAGCCGGGTAGTTTCCATGCCATCGAACAGAATCCTGCTCATCATCATCAATCACAACCACCATCCATACACCAATCTGCCCGTTGTTCGCCAGCAATGGCGTACAATGGATCCAGCGATTCCGGCCCTGATCACTACTGAACTTCGTTACCCACTTGATGCGCGCAGTGACACTGCGTCCAGACATCATAGCGTTGAGGATATGATCACGCTTAGCACCCGAGTCGCCGATGCGGTTCAGGAAGGAGGATTGGAGCATTCCGGGGATTTGGAGGGAGGGCGAAGTAAAGAGAATGCGAAGGGAGGGGTAGGGGCGGACGAGGAGGTACTAGGATTGTCAGCTTTGATTTCGAGCAGGTAGGATATAGACTTACATTTTTGTAGACACCAGTCAAAGACAGGCCGGCGCTGGGATCGGGCACCGTGGGGGGATGCGATGAAGGCGCGTTGTGTTCGCTTTCTGTATCTGAGTCTTGGAGGAAGAGACGATGGTTCGGGTCTTCGTTGACGATTGGTTGGAAGAGGTTTCCACCGTGCTCGCGGACGTTTTGCAATTCACGGGGACTGAAGAGTTCGCCGAGTTCCTGGAATTCGGACTTGGACTCTTTGGGTGGCGTGTCGCCCGCTTCGGGGTTTTCTTTGTATGCTTGGAGATTCTGTAGGGATTCCATCTGTGCGCCTTCCATTGCGAGGCCTGAGACGTCGACTTGAGCACCGATGAAATAGCGGATGTTGCCGCGGCTGTCGCAGAGTGGAGACATTTGGAGGAGGTTCATGAATGGAGAGCCGTCGCGGCGACTGGTATGGTTAGCTTCGACTTTAACCAGACCAATTGTGATGGAGCTTACTAGTTGAGGAAGAGCTCGGAGTGATGGCGTCCGGCTTTCAGTGCTTCGCGAATGCGACGCACGCTGTTGGGGTTGGTTTTGGGGCCTTGGAGGAAACGACAGTTTCGACCTAGCACGTAGTCCATGCCGTATTGTGTTGTGCGGTGGAATTCTAGTAAGGTAAGCGCGCTGTCATGATATCGTCGCAAGAATACATACCTCCGGAAGCAAAGATGATAGGGTTATCCGGCCTTGAGGGATCCGTCAAACAGAACACCTCAGCTAACGCATCCGCCGTTCCCTGGAATTTGTCAGGGAGGGTTCCGCGCACCCGCTCCTCCACAACCTTGCCGGTAATGTTGATACAAGTCGCGGTAATGAATGCGGGCAATTCCTCCGCAGTAAGGGCATCCAGCGCCGCTTGAACGCGCTTCTCAAGCGCCATGTTCACAGTTGGGCCGACTGGCTCCTCGGCCGTCTCGATTCCAGCAGTTGGCACATCGACCGCCAAGCGCACCAGCGCATTCGCATACTCAATTGCCTTCAAGGACTTCGAGGCATTTAGATAGTATGTCAATGTCGAAAACGATCCCGGGCGCTCTTGGCCGAGGAATTCACGGAATCGCGCAAGATAGCGCGGGTTATTGAGAATCGCCAGCATATGCTCTGTGCAGAACATCAGGTCGGCTTGGCGTTCCAGAGTGTGGAGTGGAGCTGCGTCGCCCTCGTAGGGCGCGACCAAATCGTAAGAGGCTTCTTCATTTTCTTCGTAAATCGGATGGAATTGCTCGGAGCCTTCATTTGGGTTTGTTTGTTGGAGGACTGGGAGTTCATTGATCACGAAGTTTCGTCGGAGTGATCTGCTGGATGAGGACGGATGGAGACCGGTGGGGGAAGTTGGAGATCTGCATCGTCAGGATTTTTCGTAAAAAAAAGCAAAAATTGGGAAATCCTTACGAGTAGCCGCCCGGTGGGCCGCCGATAGAATGATGACCTAGGGATTGATTTCCCACGGAATGTTGGTCAATCGAGAGCCCACCGATTGATTGCTGGTCAAAATTATTGCTTGAGATTGATAGGCGCTTTTCGCTGCGCGGAGGTGGTTGCGGCTGGCCGATCGAGTGGTAACCGAGGTCCAAAGTCGCATTCGATTCTGCGACAGACGCCTGGTCAATGGACGGTCTGCGACTGGTTTGTTCGCCTGGATGTCCATTGCCATAGCCATTCTGATAGACGCTCAGCGAGCTGTGCGGCCTAGATTGGGCTCTCCCTTGCGCTGACCGCTGTCGCGGGGTCATGGGCGGTCTTCCGATCGCAGGCTGACCAAATGCCTGGGGTTCATAAGCTTGTCCAGCTGGTGAGCCTGATCGCAATGAATTTTGCGCCGAACCTCTGAAGGCTGGGCCGTCAATGTCGTTCATGGTGTGCGGCATGGCTTTGTGAGGACGATTGTCGGGGATGCTTGGAGGTTCCATTGCGCCAGTATATTAATGCTAATGCCAATGCCGATGCACTAGAGAAGCACAGAGATCATCAGCTAGTCGGGCTCGGGCCCCGGCCCTTTAAAGCATGAGGTCACATCTCAAAAGGATCCGGGCCACGAGGCCAACCGAATCTCTTTTTCCAATAGTCCATGGTTCCTGCTGAGACTCGAGCGAATGAACCATGAATTCGACCTGAAGGTGCCCGACCGTCCAGTAAACTGGCCCAGTAGCTGAAGTTCGATCGGCAGTTTCCCTACAATTTGCGGCCTGCGTACACGATCGATCGGTCGATCGCCAGGTCCGATGAGGGTGGTTGGGTGAGATCAGGAACCGCGAACTGGCGATGATGTAATAAACCCACTGCGGTGGAGCCAACTGAGATTTGAATTCGATTCGGCCTCTGCGATCTGCAAAAGCCTCGACCGTCAATAGTTTATCTTCCGGTGTGGTCCTTTTTTAGGGATTTGACAGTCGGAAGTGCGAGCGACACGTCCAAAGTGCCGCCCTTTCGCCAATCACCGCTTTTGGATCGCCGAGATAGCACCGGCGGCCTTTTACAATGACGACAATTGTGGACAAATGTGTCTCTCTGGAAATTAAAGTATGTCTTTTGACTTTGGGATTACACTCTATTGGCTGCAAATTGGATCCTTGTCTTCCAATAGTCCCTCTTCGGTCTCGTTTCACTCTCCATTCACTCTCCCTTCGACCTCGGGAATACCCCGCCACATGCAAAGCACCAGTCGCGTGGGCCGAAAGGATCAAGGATCTATTGACATTCAGGATCAATTTCCCGCTCCTAACTATCTAGGAAAGACCAGCAACAAGCTTGTCACCCAGATCCTTGATGCTCTTCTCGAAAGCGTTGCGATCTCCCGCCTTCCAATCCGCGTCACTGCCAGGGGTAGTCCCCTTTCCAGTGAACCCAATGTACAAAACGTCCTCCTCGCCATGACCGTTGTTGCCATTGATTCCATCATCGGGGAAACACATCTGCGCCAACGAAATTGAAGCCTCACCAGTTGAGTCTTCGCCGTTGGTGTCACCCCAGATTCCATACAACTAAAGGATGATCAGCCTGGGTCCGCGCTTGTCGATCAGGGGCCACTCACCACCTGGTTGTTGCAAACAACAGCCATCACACTCAATGGCTCCATGCCATACTGCTGCGGGTCGAAGTTCGTGTTGCCGAACACGACATAGGGGTGCAGATTCGCATCCAGGTCTTTAATCCCGTACTGGCTGAGCTGATCCTTGAACGCTGTCTCGCCCTGTCCGGTCTCGTCGGCTCCGCAGTCACCGCCTTTGTCGTTCAATCCGTCACAGTCGATGTCCATGTTGTCGTACTGGCCGCCGTTGGCGGAGCTGTGGAGGTAGATGGCGTTGGAGATGTCTCCGCAGTAGGAAAAGGTGTGGGCGCCGTTGATGCCGTCGCTGAAGCCGCTCGCGAGCTTGTTGTTGCATTTTCCGGACTTCGCTGTTAGCCGGATCGCGAACGGTCGGGGGTGTTTAGCCTACCTTGTGGCTGTCGTAGATTTGCTTGAGGTTGTCTGGGATATCGTAGGCCGAGGCGAGGCCCAGAGAGAGAAGGGTTGCTGCGATAAGATGCATTGTGAATAGTAGTTCGCTGTAGAGTCTTGCTTTGGTATTCAATCCGGCTCTTGAGACTGTTTATATAGATACTGTCTTCCACGACCTCGGGACCTCGCAATCACCTACTCCATCAAGATAATGGGGTCGAATCACTTTAACCAAAACATGCATTTCTGGGGCGACAAGTATCATCCTGCATTATTCCCGCAACTGGAAATGTGGAGCGATTTTATTCAAACGACCATATCGCCTTTTGGGTAAATGATCCTACACAAAAAGGGGTCCCGTGGCGATCCCTTGTCACTTTACGGAGTACGGAGTAGGTGCAGCCCCATACTTGCTTAGCGCCTGCATAATCAGGCTTACATTTTAAGGCCCCCGAGATTCGTTTTATCAACATCTTCCATCTGCTAGATCCTTGTTATTGTAGAAACATCGCTAGGCTTCCTTGTCCTTTGGCTCTCTCCCTGGTTCTGTGACTAAAAAACATCACACTCCTTCTCTCTGCAGTGTATGGAGGTTATGTGACCTGTATTAGCAAGACAATACTACGTTGAACCCACATTGGGGGCTAGCGCGAGTCAATGCTTGTTTCATGCCGGGACCCTGCATATTCACCCTGGGGGCTGAATACAAACATAACATACCGACCTTCAATTAGGGTAGTCTAGTATGACCCCGAAAAGCACCGTGACCTCGGGATAACCTTCAAAGTTGTGCCCGGGGGTAGCCGGTACATACCATGTCGCAGTATCCATGGATGGCTCCCCAGGGGCCAGTGGTTTCAGTTAGGGTATGGATTCCCGCTCCATCCGCAACTAAGAGCCTTGTACTCCGTACTCCGTATTTTGCTATAGCCCCCTAGCAGTCCATACAAGAAGAACGAGGGGCTGTAAATAATCATTTTCATGCACCCAGCTCCTCGACGCGCTTCCTTTTTTGTTTGCGGTACACTCCACTTCTACAAATCTATCAGGTTTACCTATTGGTCTTTGAAAGGTGTAAGCGTTTAGGCTCGCACAAGTTAGCAGTATATAGTGAAGATCGGCGGATCCACTCATAAGGCAGTATACAACCGCCACTCTGCCAAACCGTACCTTAAGAATTTTTCTCGTGTCGTACGTCTTAGTGTGTGTGTAACCCGTTTGGTCGGCATTTGATGGTCCACCTGTTCCCTATCTTCGAGCTAGTCTGGTCTATATATCCCAACTAGCAGTTGTGTGCGACTCTAATCCATGGATTCTTTGCCCAGGTGTTTGTTGCACCAGGTTCAAGCTGAACATACAATGGCAATTTCATCCATCATTCGCCTATCTGATCATCCCCTTTTGAGTCCTTCCAATCTTAAAAGCAGCGCTAAGCAACTTTAGATCCTCGCGTTCCAAGGTTTGGTTCATATTACATCGAAGTCGATATGTCAGCTACCCAGCTTGACTCAGCCCCTTCAATATCTCCCCCAAATGATGAAACCACAAGGGAAGATGAATTCAATGGTATTGGCGACCAGAACGAGCAGACAAATCCTCCAATATCTATGCCAGTGTCACAGAATTCCATTGCCGGAAATAATTTTATATGTGGCAGAGGTGATCAAAACGAGCAGATCAATTCTTCAGCGTCTCATGCTTCTACAAGAAGAGATATAACGGCGGGAGATGGTAGTCAGAACGACAATTCTCTCCCCAAACGCGCACAAGAATCATGGAAAGTCACACTTGCAACTGGAGCATTGGCTACAACTGTGATATTGGTCAGTAATATCATCATTCTCATTATTGTACGTGTGAAATATCCAACACAAAGCCCAAGTGTTGCGCTTTACAGAGGGGATTGCAAGACTGCGGGGCGTATAAACAACATAGCCGATGTGCTTCTCAATGTCCTGAGCACGATCCTGCTCGCATTCAGCAACTTCGGCATGCAATGCTTGAATTCTCCGACGAGGAGCGAAGTGGATTTGGCTCATGCGAAACAACACTGGATCAGAATTGGCGCTCCGAGTATTCGGAATCTGCGCTTCATCCCAAAGCGCAGAGCAGCTTTATGGCTTCTCCTTGGTGCAAGCTCATTTCCACTACATATGATTTGGAACTCCATTGCACTGGATAGTGATGAAGTTAGAAAGTCCATTGCTGTTTTGGTTACGGAAAACTTTAGCAAAGGGGCGTACTGGAGCATGCCTCCTGTATCCAGATCCAGACCTCTCATATCCAAGGAGTCGTCTTTGTTCTCGTTGTATCATAATATGACTACAGACTTGCAACGACTGGCCCAGCAGGATCAACTTGGGTCCCTCGATTCCTCTTCATGTTTACGTGACATAATGTCTGGTGGTACTACCTTCCATGGAAACATCCTCGTTGTCGTCAATGCATCTACATCCTCGCCTATGAACTCTAATTCCTCAACGAACTCCTCGGTTCTGGCTGTATATCACTTACGCTCTAAGAACCTGGTCATTCATAGAGAAGGCACCAATTGGTTTCCCCAATATCCAGATTATGGCGATCCAGACGATGCGCCCATCGTTTCCTGTCAGACTAGGCTGATTTCGGAGGCTTGCACATTTGATATTGTGCCAGCCCTCTTAGGAGTTGTCATCTTTTGCAATGCTCTCAAGTTGATATCTTTGCTGTCGATACCATACGTTATGGGCAAGGATCCTCCACTGTATACAACCGGGGATGTCATACAATCATTCCTCCAAAAGCCGGACATATACACACAAGACTAGTGTTTAGCAACAAAACGAGGATTTGAAAATCGTGTCCCTTTCAGATCCAGCAAATGGTCGTATCGCCCATTCGATCGAGATATCTGGAAGGCTCACATTGCACGTTGGATTGAGGCGGTCAATCTTTGGCACTGGGTGATGCATACTGTCCTCCTGGCCATTGTTATAGCTATCATCGGAATCTTTGCCTCCGGTGGTCCTCTACGGTATCAATGGGCTGGTCACGGACCCGAGGATTTTGTTGAGGGATTTCAAGGTGAAAATCGGATCTTCTCTGCCCTACTTTTGGCCAACGTGCTGCAAGTGGTTATTTCATATCTTTCCCTTGCGATTTACAACGCCATAACAACCATGGTAGTTATGTCCGAGTGGTGCGAATATTCTGTGGCATCTCCAACGCCAGCTAAGGGCCTGCGAGTATCATATCCTATTCCTGGCACGATGCAACGCAAACCCCACTTTCTCTATATCCCATTGAAGTGGATACTCCCTCTAATGGCCGCCATGACCACTCTTCACTGGTCGACGTCCCAGGTTTTTCCAATTGCACACACCACGCATCATTCAATTGACTCGGACTTGAACATAGCCAGTCCTATCGTTCAAACGGAAGTTATGATACTGTCTCGGTGGCTCGTAATAAGCATGTCTATCGCCGCAGGTATCATTGTCGTTGTTTTTTCCCTGGCTGTTTTCATGAACTTTCCTGGTGGTATGCCTCTGGCGGGCTGTTGTACTGCTAGCATTGCGGCTGCTTGTCAGCCAACGAGGAGACAGAGCAGTGACCTAGCTGCGCAAAGGGAGTTTGCTCCGGGGTTAGAATACCAAAAGCTCAAATGGGGCGTGGTGGTCAATCCTGCTGAGTCTCATGATGGAGTTGGGCATGCGACCTTTACCGATGGGCCTGCAGTGCCACTGGAGAAGGGAAAGCTATACAGATAAGGTTTTCGGGGTTGACATTTATCGCGTGCGGAATGCGCAGTCGAAGGCCGACATGATCACAGATGCCTGTGGGGACAATTGACAGTCCGATGTCAGTCCCAAGGCTCTGGGGGAGTGGAGCATTCAACAACCAGGGCAGAAACCTTGGAACTTTTGCTGATGACTGATCACCCTTCGTCGTACTCGAAGTGGTTCCCAATACAACAGAGACAATAAAAGGCACTGGGCGGTTGGGTCTTTCAGGCTTGGAAGACGGATGAAAATCTGCCTACCGTTGAGCGGGGGAATTATAAAATTAATTTGCTCCTTCTTTGTTGGAACGGAGCGGATGTTGATGTGTTTCAACAGAAGCTGTTGAGGCCGGTATTGTCAATAAAGATCTGAATTTTCAGCTTGATTGGAACCCCTGTTGGGCTTATAATCGATCAAACATCGGACGATCCGTGCCTGGAATAGTCCCAATAGAAGAAAGTAGATATCACATGTGACGGATGATCTTGCTTCATGTGATTCAGATAGCTCGCAGAAGTGCGAAGGTGCTGCGCTTATGTCAGAGTCTGATTGCGACAGTTGATGGGCGTTAGATAACGAAGAAGTCAGTAGAGTGGAAAAGTTAAGAGGAGTTGTCGTGGATGCCTCGCCGTCACTCGGACTTCACGTGCCTCCTCTCAATATCAACAACTTTTCCTAACACAACATTTTCCAATCCCATGCCATCAATAATCTCATTTCAAGTATCTTACACGTCTTCCCCAGCACACTCGTCCCCTCAAGTCGCGGATCCCCACATGTCACCATGGATACCGAACGACGCTCAAGCCGTCCCCACCTCACTTTCCAACAATGCCGCGGCGCCTTCGAAAACCTCGTGGCAACGGGACACTTCACGAACAACACGTCTAACGATCCGGGAACAGACCTTCAGGTGATAGTCAAGGGACTGGAACACAACCGCAGATGGGACTCGATCCGTACGCCTCGGTCCCCCACCACTCGTCGATCCGAACTAACCCTTCCAGGCCCGAAGCTCACCCACGCGCAATGGGAAGTCTGCGAGAACTACGGTGGATGGACCGCATTTGTTGATCACTATGGTCTCAAACGTCCTTGGGAAAAAGTGCAAATTGACGAGGGTGTGAAGATCCTTGATATCATCGCCCGTCGCCTTGCGGATTACTGCCCTGAATCTCCTTATCGTACCGCTGCCTGAGTTGCTGCCTGGGTGTTGCGGTGCCTGGTCACACCGTGGGGTTTTAAAATTTCTGCACTGTGCTATTGGAGTTGTCACATATTCGGTTTCGTGCTACATTATGAATTCATTTCGACTTTGCCAAATCGGGGGTTCTCATTGCCTTATATATATTTCCTTTGCTGCCCAGGTGGTCACGCGACTCGCTTTATATTGTAAAAATTCCGGATAACCAAGCTCACACAGCTGTAGGACAGACAAATTGGAAATATACTACACAGGGTGAACGCAAGTCGACATATCTTCATATTCCAAGGCCACCTGGGCACCTGGGCATTCGGTCTATCTTCCAAGGTTGTTGCACCGTGGACACTGCCACCACCGACCATGAAAACAAAGTTCAACCTTAAAGCCAAGCAAAATTCTTGGAAAACCCTTGGAACAAACCGCTTAAGCTTATACACTATCAAGCATAGGGTTGCAGCGCAAATACAACGTCAAAGGTCACGATCGTCAGTGCGGGGGCGGCACAGCATCCCTAGCGCTGGAGCATTCCGCATTCTGATACGTCGCCTCACCCGCAATCCCGGCTATCTGACCGGGGAACACGGCATTGTGTCCAGAATGTCCGGAAGACGATAAGAGCTGCATGCTTCGCAGATAGCTTGTACTTAATTGCGTGGAGCCGTCTCGTTGGAACCCCTCTTCCAAGGTTTTTTTGAAAACGTCGAATATTCACGCATTATGGGTGAGATCAGCTCTGTCTCCGAGCAGCCCCAAGCTGCGGAGACCATAAAGGTCCAGAATGAAGACGAGTTGCGATTGGCTCAGATGGGTTGGTTCATGTTCCGTATTTCTGTGCTTCCGTGGCTCGGGTGAATTAACGGTAGTCAAGGTCATAAACAGGAATTGAAGCGACATTTCTCGGTTTGGAGCTTGGTTGGCCTGGCTGCAAATTGTACAATTTCTTGGACTGGTGAGTTGTATCGAGATTGTTGCTGAATGAACGGTGATAACATATGACGGTCGCAGGTCTTGGGCTAGGGCTGATCACTGCCATTAATGCCGGTGGGCCTGGCGCATGTGAGAACTCGACCTTCTATATCTGGAATGTTAGCAGTCCCTAATTTCTGTGAGCTTTCAGTGATTTATGGCTTCATTCTCGTGTTTATTCTGCAATGCTTCGTCGGTGCTTCATTGGCAGAGTTTGTGTCCGCATACCCAGTTGAGGGTGGTATGTACCATTGGATCGCAGCAATCGCCCCAAAGCGATATAACAGTGCTTTGAGCTTTGCAACGGGCTGGTGCACTGTATTTGGATGTGAGCCTTCCTCTCGGTGGTCGATCGTGATGATACTCACCTCGTTCGTGTAGGGATCTTCACGACTGCATCGACCAATCTGATTTATGCCACAACGGTCATGGCTTTGATTGCTCTTTACCACGATGACTTAGTTGTCAAACCATGGATGACGTTTGTAGCATATCAAATCCTGAACATCGCCACCTCGGGGGTTGTCATGTTTGGAAATAGGTTCATTCCCTTGATCAACAAGTTTTCTCGTGTGTCGTTTTTCTTGCATGCTTTTTCGCTTGACTAACCGTGGGCTAGTGATATATTTGCAGCTGGCGTGGTTCATCACAATGGTAGTCGTCGCTGCCTCGGCGCCAGTCCACAACGACAGCAAATTCGTATTTCGCACCTGGATCAACAACACTGGCTGGGAGAACAATGTCATTTGCTTTATCACTGGCTTGGTAAACCCTTTGTACTCACTTGGAGGTCTGGATGGAATCTCGGTATGTCTTCCACATAGGGAACCTGAACACGATGCTGATCAATTTGTAGCACATCACAGAAGAGATGCCCAATGTGAGTCCGGTCGAACGCCGATCCAATTCCTCTTTGTCATTAACAATCTGTAAAGCCTGGTAGGAATGCGCCATTAGGTCTAGGTAAGTCCGTTCGCCATTTTCTGTGAAACAATACTGATAGGACAGCCATTACTCTTTCCATCGCCTTTGTCACCGGGTTGTCGTATCTTCTTAGCCTCATGTTCTCCGTTCAAAACTATGGAACGTTAGCGGATACCAGTACCGGTCTTCCGCTAGCCGAGCTCTTTTGGCAAGCAACTTCAACCCGGGGAGGTGCATTCGGTCTCGTCTTCATGGTTTGGGTTGCCCTGGGCCCATGTGTGATTGGATCTCAACTGAGTGAGTACTCCCTCCAATGCATCACACGTAACTGCACTGACACTGGAAGGCACTGGGCGGGTTTTCTGGGCCTTTGCGCGTGATGAGGGTCTCCCTCTGTCAAAGGTCTGGGCTCGGGTCAACCATCGACTTGGTTCCCCATTCAATGCCCAATTATGCGTAGCGGTCATTGTAGGTCTTCTCGGCTGCATATATTTGGGATCAAGCACGGCGTTCAATGCAATGATGAGCTCCGCGGTGTATGTCATACCTATAAAAGTCAGATGTCGCTCGCTGATCACAATCCAGAACGATCAACAACTGCGCATACCTTGTCCCAATTCTCACCAACGTTTTGCTCCGACGACGAACAATGCACCGAGGTCCATTTTTCATGGGCCATGTTGTTGGGATGACAGTGAATGCTGTGTCTGTGGCTTGGCTGATATTTGCCATTGTGTTTTTCTCATTTCCGTATGAGATGCCAGCGACAGGTACGTGACATGAGATGAGAGAACATTGAGAAGATATTTACGCACCAGATTAGCATCCAACATGAATTACACCTGTGTTGTTGTTGGGGGATTCCTGCTCATTGAACTTGCCTGGTGGCTTATCGCGGGAAAGCGCTACTCGGTGACTGTTCAACGAGCGCGCGAAGAAGGAAGTCACGACTCAGTCACTGCCAAATTTGACCCGAGCTCGTAATCTCAACGCGCGCCCTTTCTTTTCCCTCTTCTTCTCTTTTAATTTCATCAACCCTCCCGCGATGTCAAGTCTCACGGTATTCAATCTCGGCAATTTGCCTAAACCCACGCGTACCCAGGCAGACAAACTCCCAGATTTCAAAGAGGTGGTCATTCCGAATATCAAGAAGCTCTCCACCGCAAAGGACATCTACCTCTGGGGAAACTGCATCCAAATTTCCCTTGGAGCCCGTCACCTAGCCAGTCTGACATCGGATACCCTACCTCGCCCTGATGCCAACAACCCCCGCTATAACAACTGGCTGAAATGGTCACGCCTGGTCAGCAAGTGGCTGGTTCGAAACGTCGATGTGAAGTTCACTCCCCATTTCCAGCAAATCCAGGCGCACTTGGAATTTGCAGACACTACCTACAAAGAAATCCTGGCACTCAATATCCCCAAATCTCCCTCAGAGGATCGGATGACAAAGGAGCTGATCAGACTATGGAATATGCGCCGGCATGAATTCTCTGGCGTTGATGGGTATGTCTCTGCTTGGCGCGACCAAGTTCTCGTTTGCCGGGACCTCACCGTGGGGTTCGACTTTCTTTCGGCGACCAAAATAATGCTGCATGAGATGGAAGCCGATATGCCGGTTCTGGCCAAGTTCATCAGCTTGCAACTCGAGGAACAAGAATACACCAGCAATCCCACTTCGATGTCATCCGAACAATTCAACAGCATTGTCCGCGGAATCATTGGCGCTGTGCAAAAGGAGACCTGAAGCCGGTTGTGAAGACCAGCTAGATGAAAGCTGTGAGACTGGCGTTCGATACTCAATTTTGTACTTTAACGAATTGGCCAGTATGAATGATAAGACCTTTGAAAAGACCCTCGAAAAGATCCTGCAAACTTTGGGAAGACTATTGGGAAGACTATTGGGAAGACTCCTGGGAAGATCCTTGGAAAAGCCCTTGAGATATCACTAAAAGCACAACTAAGATATCGTTTAAAAAAACATCTCAAGTGTAAAAGGATAGTTGGGATCTCAGATCCGTGGAAATACTTGTCGGGGCAAGTGGCTGTCTGTTTGATCGGGCTCCACACGGTCTAGATAGCGTAGTTCGAGGGAGCCTTCTCTCTTTCTCTCTTCTCTCTCCTAGTCTTCATAATACAAATATACTTTACCGTATGTTTCTAAGGTTCTACTTTTGTGTTTCTGTCAATACTATGCTGCTCTAGAAGGATATCTAATGATAATAGTTGAAAAATCTTGATGGGTTGCTGTTTCTGTGATGTTTGCCATTGCTTGCTTTCTTTTGCTAAATATTACATTTTGCGACAACTTCCCGGCAATTCATGAGGCTTTTGTTCACGCCTATGTGTTCATCCCATGCTTCGATAGCCTTGGAATGAACGAAAGAGAGGGTTCCGACTCCCGAGGGAAGGTAGATGAAGGTATTATCATGAAATTGGTATGGAAACAAACACTTTGTACTTCCAATGTTCAACATACTGACTCATAGCATTAACAAATATGAAACATCAATATCAGTCTGAGCCAAGCTCGGTCCTCCCTCCATTCCCGTGCATATCAGAACAAGCCGCACTCATTCAGTACTCATCAGATATTTCAGACTCTGTCAATGGACGACTCCACTGTAGATACACGGTGTCAAGCCTCGGAGTTTATCAGTAACCGATGCAGTAATTTTCGAACTATGGTTATCACAAACTCACCAACGGCCCCACTTCTTCCCGACGCTCTCTAGTCGCCCTCTCTGTACAAATCCCAACGTGTTGAACCAATCCCTCAATCGAATACCGTCGGCACCGTTCTCGGGATCAAATGTCATGATAGCAATGACATTGTTGACAGGGGATGTGTTCATCACCCCCAGCATACTGTGAGCCCCAATGCGGGCGACATCACCAACACGCTCTTCGCAGCAATGATTAACGCCACGGGACTCAAGCAATGCTAACATCTCCTTGAGCAACCTGCTTCCGTATCCAAAGCTCCGTTGGTCATTTCGCATGAAGACCGACAGCTCAACGGTAGACGCACAAGAAAGCAACTCCCCCCGCCATGGAGAAAGGTAAGCATAGCCAAGAACCAAATCTGCTCCGTCGTCTGACTTGCGCGTGTCAGACCCAATCACATAGAATGGCAGCTGGCGTCTGTTGAGGTCCCGCAGGATGTCTTCGTAGTGGGATACCGCTGGTGGGGTAGTCGTGAATGTGAAACAGCTGTTCAAAATGTACCAGTGGTTGATATCCCGCACCTGCGGGATATCAGCGAGAGTCGCTGGCCGACAGGTGATCATGTCGAATATACTATCGGCCTTTTCCCAGGCTGAGGTAGTGTATAAAGCGTAGGTCAGAGGAAGTGATGTCTGCCCAGGCCCGCTGTGATGGGATGACAGTTCCCCGTTTCGGTTTAGCGCTGTGCACAGGCGCTAACCACATGTATTTAGCGTTGGTCTAAGCGCCAATGGGATTGTTGAAGTATAGAATCACGAATGTCTTCGAGGAAGTCATCGTGGTGTTCAGAATTCTCATGGAATTTCTCCAATGTTGTTATTTGGTCTGTTCTCGAGGCAGGAGCCTCCTTCCTGTCCCCCTCTTCCTGCTCCCACCATGTCTCTTCCTCTTCCTCTCTCTCAACACAGGCTCCCCATTTCTTCCCTCGGTCATCATGAAAGGACAACGCAGACGCGCAGCCAAAGCGGATGGAAAGAAAGATCAGAAAAAACCAGAACCCAAATTGACCCTCGCTATCAACGTCAATGCAAATCCCAATCCCGACGCAAAACCTGCACGCTACGATCCCGTCGAAGATGTGTTTCTCCACGATCTGGAGATGCCAGACATTCCCGGTATGACCAAGGAGGCGTGTGGAGAGTTTTGGATCCGCCACATTGTGAGTCCTCGCATTGATTTATGCTGGCTTTGACAATTGCTAATCTTCCACACTAGGATGCCGTGCTTGGTATGCGCACCAGCCCCCTGGTTCCAGCTATGAAGACCTGTGTTGCGGATACCAACCGAGTCTTAGCCCTCGCCAAGAGCCTCCTCGAACAGCAACAGGTACTGATTGGGGAGATGAAATACACCAATTTCCATTTGGATATGGCTCTGAACAATGAGGATCCATGGGGCGTGGGCGACTATGATATTTTGAACGATCCGGAGGCTGACAAGGCTATTGTCGATGCACTCACTCAGCTTCGCCGTGGTGACAAGCCTACTGGGGCTCAGACTGCCACTCGGACTGCCACTCAGACGTGAAGCCAGCCCGCTTTGGCTTTCTTTTCATGCCTTTTTTATTCCTTTCTTCGCTGGCACCCATCTTGATGCTCATTTGAGTTGGACATGTGATGCCTCTATTGCTCCTAACGTTCTTCGGCGTTTATGATTTGATGATATCCCTGATAGCGTTGCCTGCGAGCCCAGTTGATTGTTATTTCTAAAGCACGGATCGATATGACCAGTTCAATGCAATCATATCCATTCATAGCACTAATTGACAGCACCGCCACCACTCTAAACGGTCAGTGTAGACTCAAACACGACAGTGCACCCTGGCTCCTCATGGTTGAAACGGTGTCACATTACTGCCTATTCGGCATTGCCGAAGTACCCAGCCCAGCGCTCCAGGTGGAAAATCCCAACCTCGTGGTTGCCTATCTATTTTCCTATGTCTCAGGTAGATGGGCGCATAAATAATCTCACTAGATCATCTATGAGAGCCCAATTTTAGGACGGGCTCCGCGGACAGCGTGTAGGCAGAAGTAATTTCGGAACAAATCGAGATTCCGAGGTTGATGACAGATTCCGACAGACCCACCAAGCCCTGTAGGGCAGAGGCGTAACTAAGCCTATACGAAGAGTTTATAGGCACCAGCGTTTTAGCAACGAAAGTTCTGCATTTGTCTGATCTACTGGTGGCCCCACCCGAACCAATGGTCCAGCAAGGCTTATACCAAATAACCTTTATGATTGGTTCCCTCGTCTGTGATTGAGCCACTTGGGCTGACCCTGAACCAGGGACTGAAGTGATCACTTAAGTATGTCATCTAGGAAGGTGCGGTCATTCTGCGGTACTGCGGCTTCCTCTTCTCTGTCCTCGAATTGCGCGAAATTTGTCCCGTCATGGATGCTGCTACCGAATCTCGTGAAACAATACCGACGTCAAAGTCTCGTCGTACGCGGAAACGAGATCCCATTGACATTGGAAAAACACGGAAACGGTGGTTTCTGGAAGAGATTGGAGACGGCTTGTTCCAACAGCTGTACACGAACACAGCACACATTGACCAAATTGATGGCCATGGTGCAGATGCCTCTATTCTGGATCACTTGCGCAGCAATGTGAATTTGGGAAACATCTCTTCTGGTGGCTCGTCATATTACAGCTCCCAGACACGACCCGGATCGGTTTCCACACCAGCAACGAGTCTCGATGGCCACGATCAACTGGGATACACTACCTCGCAGGCCTCGACGGAAGCCGGAGTCTCGCTCCACAAACCAGAGCCCATGTTAAAGGATGGCGGGGACCAAGCAGATGTCTTTTCCCTTGACGACTTCGTCACAATGGCCGCCATCGAGCGCCTCGCTGCAGAGTACGGCCGCGTAGCCCACATGGGTATCCTCGACCGCAGCTACAGGTTCTTCGTGAACAAATCCCGCACGGCGGCCCTCTCATTCAAGATCCAGAACAGCGTCGCTGTGATCGGCGGCGATCCCCTCTGCCCTCCATCCTCTATACCCGAACTCCTCTCCGAATTCACAACCTACCGCAAGCGCCATCACTGGGGTATAGCCTTCATGGGCGCCAGCGAGACCTTCCTGAAAGACCACGCCCAGCCAAACAACTGGACGACCATCCGCTTCGGCACAGAGCGAGTCATAAACCCGCAAACCAACGAAGTCCTTCTCGAAACCAGCGGGAAACGCATAACAACACAAAACCGCCAACTCCTCAACAAATCGAAAGCAGGCCTCACATTACACGTGTACGCTCCAGCCGTCCACGGCACCGACCACCACCTCCAATCAACCCTGATCTCCATATATAATACCTGGCGCGCCCACCGAAACGAGACCGCATCCCCCCAAGCCTTCATAACAGTCTACGACCCATTCGCTCTCCCATCGCTGATGACGTTCATATATACGCGCGACAGCCAAGGCACCGTCAATGGCTTTGCGGCACTGCGTCGTCTAGGCTCCGACGGATACCATGTCGATCCTTGTATCGCAGCACCGGGATCCAACAAGGGAATCAGTGATCTGCTACTCGTCGCTGCAATGGCGTTGCTGAACAGGGCCGGCGTTTCATACTTGGGATTTGGATTTGAGCCGCTGCATGCGCTTTCTCGGGATGATGTCGTTGGCATGCCTGGGCCGCTGCGTACTTGGACGCGTGAGCTGTATGGTCATACGTTTCAGCGCTTGCCGATTGGTGGGAAGAAGGCTTATTATGATAAGTTTCGGCCTGATCCGAAGCTGGATAGGGGGCTTTATCTTGTTTTCCCCTCTGGTGTTCCTGGGCCCCGGGTTTTGATGGCCATGACCCATATGGCGAATATCAGTTTGAGAAGGATGTTCTGGGCTGATTTTCGGGGCTGGGTGAGGAAGAAGGAGGGTAGCAGAGACAAGTGCCCCAAGCCTCAGGCTGATAATGGGGTCGATGAGAAACAATGAGGTTCTCTGGTGTTCTTGGCTGGCTCCATTGGTTCGTTTGGATACCTCACGGAGCTGCACTGTATTCTTCTTGAAACCAAACTCTGTTTGTGGCTAGGCGTTGGGGTTATGTTAACTTCTTGTTGGCTTCTTTAGAATAATCGTTTCAGCACACTTCAGCGATAGCTTGTATAAATCGATGCAATTATGGATCTTGTTAAATTGAATCTGGTATCATTTGCAGTCAATTTTACCAGAATCACAAATAAGGTTTAAGATGATGGTGGATGAGATAAAATACAATGCAAATGCCATGTCCATGAAACGCCAACTCCCGCCAACGCGAATATTGTTAGCAAATACGACCAAATAGGAAGTCTTTCACGATCGGCGATCCCGAGAACTCAGGGTTCAAAAGTGTACAACTGAAGCGAGATGAGAAGCAATTCAGACGAATATGAAGGCGAACTCACTTGAGGAAGTACTCCAAACCCACGCGCCGGGATTCGAGGAATTTGGGTCGGAATTTGACTAAACATATCAGCAGGGTGAAACTCCCTCGGGGAAACCATGAACATACAAAGGACACTCTTGGGCGGCAATGCAGGCAACGCACTTCTTGCATGTGGGAAAGAAGCAACGAGCCTCTGGCGCAAGTCGTCGAATTCGGAGTATCTAATCATCATCAGCTAGAGTCGCCCACCAGCTCCGTATCAACTGACCTCATCCGGATAACAATCGGACCTCCCTGCCATCATATTAGCATCGAACCAAGCCCGAACACCCTTCGCTCCGGATTCCACTCACATCCAGCGTCTGGATTGTGCAGTTCCAAACCACATACGAGCCGACGCCCGTCATTCCTCGCACAACGACATGGTCATCGATCGCGACACTGCGCGCCCACAGTCCACGGGTGGTTTCTGAGTCTGGATCGGCGGTGTGGTCTTCGAGGGTGATGCCTCGGAGGGAGGACTGCGAGGCCTGGGATATGTTGCGATCGTGGCGGCGCCAGTAGGGCGGAACGACACCGGAGATAGGGCGCGAGACTGTGGAGGTGGTACTTTGATTGTCGGTGTCGGTGTGTGCGGGGGTCGACTCGGGGTTGGATTCGGGGTGTGGCGATGCCGCTCCGGCCTCCTCAGGTTCTGGCTCCATCCATTAGGTTCTAGGGAGGACCTGTTCTAGGAGGTTTCGATAAGTGGCACGAGGGGAGGTGAGACACGGCGGGGTATATTGCAGTGTATCGAGGCGAAAGTCAATTGGAGTAAGACAAAGGTGGTCATGCGGAGTTGGCTTAGCTAAGTGGCCAAATTGGGCACCTTCTGCCTTTCACTCTTTCTCTCTCAACCTCAAACGCATTCTCTCTTTCTCTGTTCTCTCTCTGTTCTCCATTCCATCGCACTCTTCTCTACTAATACGGATACTTTCACGCTATTTCTCAAATCTTCATTTAAAACAAATAGTAACCCAAACCTTCAACAGACGCCCCCCATACACTAACCCCAACGCGGTAAGCGTCGCTGATCGGCGTTCCTCCGGCTTTCTACTGAGACATTTCGCTGTCGGTATCAAGCCAAGTCATGTCGCTCCAATTGCGGCGGGGACCAGTCGGCAATCGAATGACAGGTGGCATGTCAGGCAAACGGCCCCTCCGTACGCCCTCAAGACAAGAAACAGAACCTCGCACAGTCCAGTCCCACTGATCTCCCCGGATCGACAGATCTCAAGGGAGCTGCCCCTATAGCGGAACCTCCCACCTCGCTTCCCAGGCTGGGCATCTGGGCATCTGAAATTGCGACAGATCAAGGGTCAAATCCAGAGCAGATGTACAAGTGGCACTAGTGCGTGCCACCATGCAAACTAGCTAGTACATTCTATACATAGAGCATACATAGTCCTGTGATCATTGCTTTTTCCTTTATGAACTCTCCTCTCCCTTGCCACCAAATTTTTTCTCCTCTCTTTACATTTCTACTGTCTATTGGTTTGGCCTCTTTTCATTGTAGACCATCTCGATAACGTTTGAAACTCAATATACTTACCTGATATCCTTCATTCCGGACCTTGTCTCGGGAGAGTTCAGGGATTCAAGCTCGGTAGGTTCCAAGACATGTTTTTTTCGGACTCCTTCATTCCAATCACTGCCCTCCTGTACTGTATTTGGACTTGTCACGTTATACAAAAAGCTGCTGGAATTCTTTGGGCTAAGATTGAAATTTAGTGACTTCTCATTCATTCTCAGCCTCCTCAACCTTCACCATGCTGTCCAAAACCCTATTCATTATCGCCTCGGCTACCCTGGCTACCTGCTCGCTTGACCTTTCATCGGTTCCGTATGCTACAAGAGGTTGGTGATCACACCCGTCCAATAGCCGGTCCTTACTCACGTATCTCAGAGGCTTGGTGTAACTCCCAAACATCCGCCTGTCCCCTTCTTTGTCTACAGATATCAGGAGCATCTGGCTCGCCGACATCAAACACATGCTCAGCTGTAAGTCTGGCCTCATCGATTCTTGTTTTTTTCTCAATAAGCTTACCGGTGTTTTCAGACCACGCTCGACTACAATTGCTTATGTAGCAATGGCGTTTCTCCCAATGCTACAGAATACTCCCAAACAATCCCTTATTACACCTGCACCGAAACGAACAATCAATGTATCACCAAATGTAGCGGTGACTCGAACTGCCAATACGACTGCCGTGCCAAGAACCCCTGTGGTGCTCAAGACCCCAAGCGCGTGAATGCGACCACAACTACCGCCACGGCTGCTACAACTACTGCGACAGAAACGCCGCTCAACACCGACTCAACTGGCGCGGCCCCACGATTGGCTGATATGAGCCAGGTTTATGGACTGTGCGTTGTCGTGGGTGGATTTGTGGCTGGTTTGGCTACACTCCTGTAGTGGGCTGAATCCGACATGGGTCAATTTTGGAAATGAAAATGGCTGGTGAATGTTTATTTGTTTCGGCTGGGAACTGAGATGCATAATGTGGAGATTTGCATTCTCTACTTTAATACCTCGTCTTGGTCTCTTTGCCTATCAGGGCTTTCTTTTTGGAGTTGCATTAGCATTGAGCGTTTTTTTTGGTGATCATTTTCGATCTGTGGGTTCTGGAGTCAATCAATCATTTATGAATAATACAATCTTGGCTTCTCGTATTTACATGGAAACCTGTGGGACTCTATAAATGCAGGCAGATGACTCTGCATAGCCATATAAATAGCGCTTCTAGAAAAGTGGGTGATCTCCATCTCACCATATCTAGATCTTAGCCCGCAATTTAGTGCTGTCCATGCGCTGCCCCTCATCGTCCTGCTCTGCAACCTCAAGCACCGGGAACTGGCTCGGCATGATCCGGCGTGGCGTGGACCCTGGAATTACAGAGTATTTGGAAAAGTCAGAGACCCCGCATTTCTCGCGAAGGAAATCCTCGTCCGTGTCCAACAGTCCGTTCACCACACGATGGGGAGCTTGAAGCATAGCCAGAATGGCATCGGAAAAGATTGTCTAAAGCGCATCAGTAGAGATCCAAAGCAATGACGTATCAATATGCATACCGGTTTTCTCAAATCTTTCTTGAAAGACTTGTCAGATGCCTTGTTATGCTCTGTAGCTGCAGACTCAATCGACTAGCGACCATCGTCAGCTTCGCTTCTCTCAAGAAAATAATGCACATACCGATGCCGGCCAAATGCTGGTCACCGCCATTTCATTCCGGCCTTGACGCGCAAAATCCATGGCGAGGCCTTTAACCAAGACGCTCATGCCAACCTTGCCTACATACACATCACATCAGTACATGGTTTCACTTGGCAAACGCGAAACCTACCCATGGCATAAGCGGTCTTCCCCCTGAAAAACCGCGAATAAATAGGCGGCGAAACGACTATAATTCGTCCCTTCCATCCGTTCTTTTCGAAGGCTGGTAACACGGACTGCACAGTCGCGTAGAGTCCTTCCGGGTTGACCTGCTGCATAAGTCTGAACCGCTTCAGCGGCGTGTTCTCGACTGACGACCACCAGATCGCACCGGAGTTGTAGACTAGCACGTCTAGCTTGCCGAATACCCGGATCGTCTCGTCTACGGCATGTTGGATCTGTGCTGCGTCTCGGACATCCACGGCTACAGTGCCGGCTTGGCCGCCTGCTTCGTGGATCTCGCGCGCTACTGTGTTGATGGTTGAAAGTGATGAGTTGGGATCTGGTGGGAATGGTGTTATGTTTGGATCTGACGTTGTCTTTGCTGCCAGCATTACTGGTTCTGGTTAGTCCGGAGCTGGGGCTGGGGCTGGTGTGTTGTTGGGTTTTACCAATGTAGTTATTCTGAGCTAAGTCAATGGCAATTTGCCGGCCAATGCCTCGGGAGGCACCCATTACTAGGGCGACTTGTGTTGAAGACATTTTGACGGCTTGTTGAAGCTCAGATATGTTGGAGACGGAGTTGTAGATTCAATGTACCCCTCGGGTGGGAATGATCGTTATATAGTTCCAAGGTTGGGATGTAACCGAGCTTGGTCATTGAAATTGATTGTTTAGATGATCGTTGACAAGACAAGAATTATAATCAAAATATCCCCGGCAGAGGCGAAGCCGACTGCTTTATTTCCTGATTACTCAAGTTCCGAGGTAGTGACCTCGGCCTGTGGACTACTTCACCGGTGTTGTCTAGTGGGCTCTCAGAATGATACATGGGAGTCTGGTGGTTCTGTTACCCAACGTGGAGAAATTCACAGACATAATTATCAAATGTATCTGAAAATTGCATGGATGTTCCAAGTTGCTTCACACGCAGTCCAAACAGTGAGGTGCCCAAGGCGGTGAGTTAGGCGGTGAACATCTGCCGGACATTCAGCATCACAATGGACCTTCACTTCGAGGTCCAGTTCCCCGGACACTCTTGTGTACCAGATCGAAGCCCTTTTTCCAGTCCTTTCAGCCTTGCTCCTCTTGGATAATATCCATTCTCAAATCCTCCCCAGCAAAGCAACATCTTCCTACCCCAACGCGGCGGAACAACCCACCAACATGGACACACTCCCAGATGCTGCTGGTTCATACCAAGCGGAAGTGGACGCTGCTCATGCCGCTGGCATATTAGACGGAACTATCCCTGTGTCCAGACCTCGCGCCAGAGCTCCGGTGCGAGTCGAAGGTACGCCTACTCCCAGGAGGCTTGCCTCCGCATTGAAGCTCCCCCGCCTAGGCACCGCTGACACTGGGTGGTGGAATAGAAACCCCAAAGTTTGATCTCGACAGTTACATTGCGAACTACATTGGTAGGCTGAAATCTCCTGTCTTTGCGGTGCACTCAATCCTAACACTCACAGGCCGCACCCGCTATGATCGCCTCTACCTCATCGGCACGTGTTCCCCGCCACTCGCAATCGAAGCCCTGAAGGCAGCCATCGCCGAGGCCAAAGCCAGCAAAGACATTATGAGATACGAGAGGGCAGTTCGTGCGCTGGCGGAAGTGGCACCCACCGACCCTGAAGCTTCTCTCGACTCATTGTGGGTCCAGGATACACAGCGATCGGTGGCGGCTCATACTGAGCGGTTAGAGAACGAGCTGAAGGGATACAAGAACAATCTGATCAAAGAGAGCATTCGAGTGAGTGATCAGTGTTAGCGCAATCATTACACCCCACTGACGTCCATAGATGGGGAATGAGGACCTCGGAAATCATCACTACCAAACTGGAGACCTAGCCGCCGCCTCCAAAGCCTACGCTCGCATGAGAGATTATTGCACAGCACCCAATCACATCACCTCAATGCTATTCAAAGCAGTCAACGTCTGCGTTGAGCGGGGTGACTGGCTGTCCGTGCAATCCAATGTGCATCGTCTGCGCAACTCCCAATCAAAGCCCGAAGATGAGAGAAAAAACGAGTCCAAGATCTCAGCCGCTTGGGCACTCTCACAGATGCACCAAGGCGCATTCCTTGAGGCTGCCAACTCTTTCTTGTCAGTCCCAACAAACTTGGGTGACAACTACAACGAAGTTATCACCCCCAACGATGTCGCCGTCTATGGTGGTATTTGTGCCCTCGCATCTATGAATCGCGATGAGCTACAAAGCAATGTGCTTGACAACCAATCTTTCCGAAACTTCCTCGAGCTGGAGCCCCACATCCGCCGCGCCATCGCATTCTTCTGCAACTTCAAATTCCGCTCCTGCCTCGACATCTTGGAGGCCTATCGGCCTGATTACCTTCTCGATATTCACCTGCAGCGCTTCATCCCCCAGCTGTACAAACGTATCCGCACCAAATCCATCGAACAATACATGCTTCCTTTCAGTCGGGTCACTCTCGACTCCATGGCGAAGATTTTCGCCCCGGAAGTTGTTGGCGGTGAAGCCCGTCCTACCGACATTTCCTCGCCATTTGTGCAAGAGCTCATTGGCCTCATTCGGGACGGGGTGCTAGATGCGCGTGTGGACCTCGAGAGGGGACTACTTATCTCCAACCAGTCTGATCTCCGCGCCGAGGTGCAGCGGACCACCCTAGAAAACCTTCAGGAGTTCAATCAAGAAGCTCACTGGCGACTTCTCCGAGCTGCTGTTTTGCATAGTGGCCTGGAAGTGAAGAGCGACAAGGAGGCAGCTGGAGCCGGAGCCGGAGCCGGAGCGGGCAAGGGGCCGAGGTTCAGTCGCGGCACCGGCACTGTGTTTGACTGAGGTGCGACTTCGCAGCTATGAATGATGAATTAAGATAATACCCCGATGCTTCTAATGCAGCTATTGTATTGCTAAGAGAACCTGTGCACTTCCGTAACAAACTCTGTTTCAGTCCAGCCACCAATATATGCCTTTCATGCATTCGGGGAGCTGATATGGCTGGTAAACGCCCTGTCCGACCTTTGACGGGGGTACTAATCCCGCCGGTCCAATCCGCTCGTTTGACGCAGTGAAACACCACTTCGATGCGGTGGTTTTCTTGATCCCCATCCAAGTGAATATGAATTGACTGGTCAAAAGGCAATCAACAGACTACCCAGGCATGGTCAATTTCAAGGTCACAGTAGTACTATGTCTTTTGTCCTCCGCACTCGGAGAAAAGTTGAGAGATCAGCAGGGATTAGGGCTCGGCTTCCTGCATGTGGCCAATCTCCCTCGTCCCCTTGTCTTTTGCTACAGCCGTCTCTAATGTCGTGCTGGGCGACATGCTCACTTGTTGATAGATCATAGGAATACGATTTCGCTGTGCTAGTTGTTCACTTAGCATCTAGGCTTAGATCGTCAGCCTATCATCTTGTTTCCCGAGGGCTTCCCTAAGCACCTCTCCATTTAGCATACCTAGTGGTTTCCGATGTAAAAGCACTCGCGAAAATGGACGAGAAATGGAAGGTAAGCACATGCCCAGTATGTTTCCATTGGTCACTATACCCTGCTGTGGCAATACACCGACCCTCAGAAGCCCAGTAGATGTTACACCACAACCTTGGAAGACCATTGAGAAACGTAAAACAAAATGCCTACAAAACAAAAGTCTCTAAATTGTTTGAACGATCTCGTACCTGAAGCATATAGATCCTGAAGTACCCTTGAGTGACTGAGATTTCCTAAAAGGGAGCTAGCTCCTTCCAGAACAAAGGTGGAAGTGACTGTTGCTCTGTCTCTTACTTAGTACTCTCTAGTGAAATATCTGTGTCTAACCTTGAAAGGTTGTAACATCCACCATGGCGTCGAACCTTCCGACTGAGCCTTTGCCCTCTCGTGTCCCTTCCAAGCGGCCATTGGAATCGGATTCCGATATGCTTCCAGCCTCGAAGGTAACTGTCGGATCATCTGATCAATTTCAAAGAGCTGTCTATGGCGCTGGTACTCTAAAACATTTGGATGATATTGAAACAGACATCCTCTCTCTCGATTCTGTTTACGATTTTCCGCCTTCATCTGAACTTAGCCCTATCCAAGAGGAACCCACCGAATCCTCGGGCAGCACACCACATAGATCGATTGCCTCAGATCCCCGAGTTCCAGATTCCGAATCAGATACCTTGCCATTCTTATTCGACAATGACTCGCTCGAATGGAATGCGCTTCTGCCACACCCAACACCTCAAGCATCACGCACTCCGAGTGTAAGCAACGCCGAGCCCAGTCTCCCAGAGACATACGAGCCCGCTCAGCTTACGCCTGACTCTACATCAATCGCACCAATGCAATCCATTCAGTCCACCATACCGGATGATGACGCCGAATCCGACGCCGAGACCTCTGATGTCTCGTCCACTGAAAGCTCCTCTGTGTTCGAAGAAGATACGACATCAACATACACGGCTTCACTTTTATCTGAGGCGGAGGATTTTACGTACGAAAATGGAAGACGATACCATTCATATCGCGAAGGCACCTACGTACTTCCAAATGACGAGCCCGAGCAAGATCGACAAGACCTCCTCCACCACGTCCGAAACCTAGTTCTTCACGGCCGACTCTTTCATTCGCCGTTGGAAAAGGGTATTCAAAGAGTCCTAGATATCGGCACGGGTACTGGAATATGGGCCATCGATGTTGCAGACTCCTTTGCCAGTGCTCAGGTTATAGGAATCGACCTGAGTCCGATACAGCCTGCCTGGGTGCCACCCAATTGTCGATTTATAGTGGACGATGCCGAGGCAGATTGGCTATACAGCAGATCTCAGCCTTTCGACCTCATCCATGCCCGTGATATGGGCGGTGCTATCGCTGACTGGCCACGGCTGCTTACTCAGGGCTTTCAGCATCTGCGTCCGGGTGGATGGATAGAATTATGCGAGTTTGAGGTTATGCTTCAATCGGACGACGACTCAATTGCTCTCGCGCCGACCTTGTGTGAGTTTCTCGGCCACCTGGACCAAGCTAGTGCCCGTTTCAATCGGCCTATGAATATTGCACAGCATCATCGTCGGCACTTGATTGAAGCTGGTTTCGAAGAAGTTCACGACGAAATATTTAAGGTCGGATCTTGTCCTCAACGTTGCTTGGTACCGCGCTGACATGTTTTCCAAGGTGCCGTCAAGTACTTGGCCTACAGATCCGTTGGACAAGGAGATCGGCAAATACAACCTATGTTCTCTGTTACTTGCAGTGGAATCATACTCGTTGGCTCTTTTTACCAGAGTCATGGGATGGTCCAATGAAAGGACCCAAGTGTTTCTGGCTGGGGTGCGCCATGATCTCAAGAATCCCGACATTCATACTTATTGCAACCTGCACGTTGTCTACGGCCGCAAGCCGTCACACCAGTAGGCCGGTTGGATCTTCAACTGAACTGTGATCTTCCCGAGTCTCCTCGGGGGATTTTTCTACCGTGTATACATTCGAGTCTGAGCTAATTGTAATCAATCCCTTGTTGAATACTCAACATGTTTGTACAACTCTTCATTCTGTCATGTCTCCCCTCGCCTTCAGCCGCTATGCCCTATTCAGCGTTTTGTTTGTTTCTTTGCCCTCGAGTCCCACTTGATTGTCTACTTCTGGTCTTTGGCCAGTCAAACGCAACCAAATACCACCCAAATACATCGCACTAACCATCCCCAACACAGTGCATGCCTATCCAAGACATGATTATTATCAGCTTCATGCCCTGGGTCTCAACCCACTGGTACACAGCTGTTGCATGCCTAGTAAGTTGCATCCGTGCGCCCTTGTCTGCATGAAGTGGCCACATAGCATCGTCCAAGTGCTAATAAGCAGCAGCCTCTGATATGGCTGACTTACAGCATTATCTGCATCTTCCGCTCGCCCCTGCGCCACTTTCCGGGTCCATTCCTGTGGTCTGTCTCCCGTATCCCGTCCAGCATATCGGTTCTTCGCGGCACAAATCACCTTGACGTCTTGGCTCTGCATAAGAAGTATGGTCCAGTCGTGCGTATCGGGCCTAATGAACTGGCTTTCAATACTCCCCAAGCTTTCCGCGACATCTATGGCACACGTTCAAGCGGTAGTTGCTTCCCTAAAGATAGGAGCCACTATGAGCCCCCTGCAAACGGTGCTGATCATTTGGTCTGTGCGGTGGACAATGTCAGCCATGCGAGACAGAGGCGACTCATTGCGCATGCCTTCTCAGGGAAAGCACTTAAAGACCAGGAGAGTCTAGTTGTGGGATATGTCGACACCCTGATTACAAAACTACGAGCTGGCATCCGACATGGCTCCTCTGTGGTTGATATTAAGGCGTGGATGAACTTTACGACATTCGACATCACCGGGGATCTGATGTTTGGTGAGTCCTTCGACTGCTTGAAAGATAGCCGGCTGCATCCTTGGATTGGGATTATCTTCAATTCAATGAAGGCTATCGCTTTTATTGGTGTTGTGAACCAATTTCCGGGCCTGAAGGGACTGTTGAACAAATTGCTTCCACAAGATGTCAAGCGTGTCGGTCAAGAGCACTTTGAACTAAGTGCACAGAAGGTCGATCGCCGCCTTAACTCCAATATCTCTCGTCCTGACTTCATGTCTGCAATGTTGCAGAATGGATTGAGTGAGGAAAAGGGCCAGTATACTGATAGTGAGCGTATTATGACCAGGGCGGAAATCCATTCCAATGGTTTCATGTTGGTCTCTTCTCTTTATGTCTACACACTTATCTTAGGCTCTGGTGGCTGGTACTGAATCTGTGCTAACATTCATCAGCCTCATCGTTGCCGGTAGTGAGACTACCGCTACTCTGCTATCTGGCTGTATCTATTATCTTTGCACGACACCACACGTCATGGCCAGGCTTACCACAGAGATCCGATCGGCCTTTACGCAAGATAGCGATATGACATTCTGCACTGTGGCAAGCTTGGAATATCTCAACGCCGTGATCGAAGAAGCGCTGCGCATGTATCCACCCTTCGTGACCAGTCTGGCGCGCCGTGTGCCTACAGGCGGGGCTTTAGTAAACGGCCAGTTCGTGCCTGAAAATGTGTGTTCAACGCTTCCAGGCCGCTTCATCGGGGATCAGGAGCTGATTCAGATAGACAATTGTTGCATGTCATCATTTTGCTTCATATCGCTCAGTGTCCAACTTCAGCTGCCCGGATCAGTTTATTCCCGAACGTTGGTTGGGTGATCCGGCTTTTGCACAAGATCAGAAAGACGTCTTGCAGCCATTTAGTCTGGGGCCGCGTGCTTGTCTTGGAAAGCAGTATGTTTCAGACCCTCCTTCCCTCCTGATTAACTGGTTCTTGTCTTCTCACCACGTTTAGCCTCGCAAACTGTGAAATGCGGCTTATTCTCTGTAAATTGCTATTCAATTTCGATCTTCACCTTCAGCCCGAGTGTGTGGGCTGGCCTGATCAGAAGGTCTACTATCTCTGGAGTAAGCCTCCACTTCTGATCTCTCTCGTGGACCGTATTCCAGGTATGAATGCTTCCAGAGGTCAGGGCATGTTGGGGTTGTTTTCAAGCTAAATTCGTGGGATTTGCTCGGGAAGACATAGGGGCTGGTAGCTGCAGGCAGCCTGAAGTGTCATAAGATTCGAAATGTCTCCCACGAATCTGAGGAGCAACCTTTCGGGTCTCTTTTCGGTGGTCATTTGGAGTTCACGGGGATTGGACTTTTGGCTTTTTTACGGTGGCTTGGTTGGAATTCTGGATTCTAGCAGTGTCTTTGCTATCTGTTCTCATCTTTGAAGACAGGACCAAAATTTTATGAAGGATCAAATGCAATATACCTGTCGTAATGCCTCAGCAGTTAACCTTTCCGATCTATCATATGCCAGGCACGGCCCAGGCGTTATCTGGCATATGTAGGCCCACCCTTGCGGCATTGCATGCCGCCCCATCACTGCAGCGGCTCAATCGCGATGAGAATTTGTTGTTCGTACTGATCTACCGATCGACGCACCCTTGCAGGACTATTTTGTGTTCGAGTTGATAATCATTGATTAACTCAACGACCTCGGGAGGGCCGTGCTTGGTGGATACACTCAAAAACGGGTGGGCTGAGACATTGTATCTGTGCGTGATATTCAGGGGTGGAGACAGCAATAGGGCTGGGACAAAGTACGTGATAGAAATCCGGGGGAAATATGTATGAAATTGAGTATGTGAAAAGGCAAAAAAGGTATATTCAATAGCTGAAGATACAAGGTATAAGAGACGCTAGATCGTAGTCTGTCGTGTAGAAAGGTATCAAACATTAAAGAATATTAGATGACACAAATATGTGATATATGTATCCGTGAAGCGTCCGATTCCGTCAAGCCTGCATATTAAGATATGGAAACATCTATGCGAAAGCACAGGCCAGAGCCATGAAGGCACCGCCAACGGTCCAGAAGCTAGTAGCGACCTGGCCAGCGGCGTTGAAAGCAGTGGAGGAAGCGGCGGGAGCGCTGCTTCCGGAGATCACGGCTCCAGTGGTGGGAGCGGCCACCAGAGGGGTGGAGGTGATCAAGTGGGAAGAGAAAGAGGAAGAAGCGGCAACCGAGGAAGACACCTTGGGGGAGGAGATAGCGCTGGCGCTGGAGGTTGCAGTGGAAGTGGAGGTGGGGGTGACAGTGCTAGTGGGGGTAGCAGTTGAAGTCGGGGTAGCAGTCGACGTAGGAGTCGGGGTGCTGGTGGAGCAGGGGCCGGTAACGGTCACGGGCATCCAGTTCAGGCTGTCCTTGTTGAGAGTTCCCGAGGGAGTCGCGGTGCCAGCAGAGGCCTGGCAAGAGGCGTAAGTGGTGCCAGCAATGTTGCAAGACAGAGTTCCAGTGCTAGTGAATGTTAGAAAAGGATCAGAGAGTTGGAGCAGAAGCAAGACTCACGTTCCCTGCATGTTGATGTTCTGCAGCTGGATGGAAGTCGGGGCAGCGATGGCGGTCATGCCCTCGCCGGGGATTCCACAAGATTCGGCAGCAACGGTCGTGGGGCAAGTGATCTTGTAGGTAGTCGCGTCACCGTTCTGGATATTGTTAGTCAATTTGCTCGGTCATGATAAGACGCGCACATTGCGCGCATTGGATCAAACACTTACGGACTCAACAATACCAGCCTGCAATTCCTTACCGGCAAAACCGGGCAGCAGGATGTTGGCAGTGTTGCCGGCAGCCACAGCGGTGGCGCCGGTCAAGATAGCGATGGATTGGAAACGCATATTGAAAATTTGGTGGATAACCGGTGTTGATATAGCGGGATAGCGGGATAGTCAAGTTGGAATCGCACAAAAAATGATAGTACACAGTACTGGGAGTATAAAACTCGATAAAGAAGGACTGGAGTTAACGAAAGACTGTCAAAGGACGAAAAGAGTGTGTATGGACCGCTTGAGCCTGAAGAGAGAAAAGAAAGAAAGAAGTGTCAGAGCGAGACACCTGGGGTTTAAGCGCGCAGAACGGGGGTGTTGCCATCACACTTGGCATTAGCGCTCATTTCGTACAGCGCGTGCCAAGTTCGGCTTGGTCAAAGCGGATCCTAGGCACGTTAGCCAGGAACACCAGGGGTTTGAAAGGGTTGGTTCGTTTCGAAAAGGAGTAGATTGGCTTATGGGGAAATTCATAGGGCACTATGCCCCTTTGGGCCTTATAGCCCCGTTAGTGGAAGTCTAACGTAGGGCTAGGCTGATCCGGGCCTAGGGGCCGAACGGACCCCTGGGTCACTCGCCAAATGTGGAAGGTTGTTTGATGGTCTTCATTAGGCCCCAGACTAGCGAGATGAGATCAACAGAGCAATTTGGAAATTTCAGTCGAGTTCGTGTCTAGATCTAGCTGAAGACTCCATAAGGAGGACGGAGTACAATGCTTTCAACAATCTAGTGCTGCTAGTTGACTACAGCTCTTGCCTGTTGAAGGATTCATCTCGTCAATGGCCTCGTATCTCCCCCGGATGTTTGTTAGCGTCCACTGATAGCCGAACACGCCCAGCCGAGTTCATAAAATTGCGACGCCATCTTTTAATTAATGTCGCGAACCATCGTCGTTCAGATTGATTAATTTGCGGTTACCCACCGGTTCCCGCCAACGTGTAATATATTGCACCGGGTTTTTGCGACGCCAATGATTCAGCGGGCGTTTCCAGCGAGGCTGAAAATAACGCTACCCACAACGATGACACAATTTTTGTTCCTAAACATGATCATTCTGAAACTTCACCGACTTCGCCCAGATCCGAAATGATTCATGCCCCCGCAGATGAGTCCCGTGACGAGCAAGATTGCATTGAAGCCAGCCATGATATAGAACGGTGTGCTCGTTGACAGCACATCAAAGAGCAACCCACCCACTTTCGTCAGCAGTAAGATTCCTGCCCCGCCGTACAACGAGTAAACCCCGGCAATGGAGCCTTTCAGGTGTGACAGATGCTCTAATCTCCGGTTGACAGACCCGCCAAGGAGAGACTGGCCCTCGTCGGGTTCGTTCTCGTCCCCGTTGGCGCATCGCTCCTCGTATAATTTCCGGAGTGTCTCGTCATCGATGCTGACCCGAAGGATCCCGTTGCTCAGCACTGCTAAGCTACACACAATTGCTCCGATTTGACTAATCCCGAGCATAGCCATCACCACAAATACCCACGGGCTGCCGTCGGGTTGCTGGAAGTGAGGGGCTGGAAGCATTGCGAAAACGACGTAACCAATGATACCCACCAAGGCAGCGGACAATAGAGGGAAGTTGTATCGGCGCGACTTGTCGGTCAGGTATCCAAATGCCGGGGCTGCGATCAATGCAACCAACTGCGATGACCCGGTCAATATGGATGCGACGATGTATGCCCGGGGACACGCTTTCTTGATGTCGCCTAGTCCAGACCCGGATAGCGGTTCACCGTCTTCCTGACAGAGACCCGATGCCCGATAGTAATGGTTGACAGCAAGGGGAATGAACAACGAGATACCAACGGATGAAGCGCGTGCCACAAAGCCTCCAACATAGCCCAGTCCAATGCTGCGGTTTCGGAAACCAAGTGTCAAGGCAGTCGTTAATTGCTCCCAGTAGGGCATTTTCGGGCGCTCGTCGAATGAATCATCGTCCTCGTCTTCCCCATGTGAATCAGAATTCCACAATACACTCCAGCTTTTGCCCTTTTCACCAGGGAGATCGCGAAGTCCAATGAAACACACCACACTGATAACAAGAGCTACAGCAGCGACTACATAATAGCTGCGTTGGATCGCCTGTGCGGGCGAAAGGCCCATCTTCTCAAAGCGCGCTGCAAGTGGCAGGAAGACGGACAATGCCACGAGCGCTCCGCAGCCAGCGCATGTGCCGACGAAGCCTGAAAGTCGGGCAGACGGGGATGCGCTGGCTGTCGGAGCAACTTGACCGTTCCTGACTCGCTCTGGCGTGATGGTCAGCTCCGAAGAAACGGATTCGCGGTAAACTTGGGCATTGGCTTTGCCCGTTACGGTTGGCAGGACTGCAGTGACCATGGTCGATACGGCGGAACCACCGATGCTGAACAGCAACCTGCCTAGTAAAAGCTGAGGGTAGATATTCGTGGCCTGCACGAATACGACTAGCGCAAGCGCTAGAATGGCATAGCCTGCTGTACAGACCTGTAGATATCGTCAATAAGTGATCAGGCACTATCAACCAGGGAATTGTGGATGTTCGGATGTGGCAGCCGAGCGGGCCAGTAAGGAGCTTACATGTCGAACGCCGATGCGATCTGAGAGAACACCCCAGAGAGGGCAGGCGACCAGCGCAAGAAGCTCATCTGCGAAGCCTAGAGTTCCGACCGCATCTCCCTCTCCATCTTGGAGCCCAATTAGATTTGTGACCACGAAGGAGATGGATGAATTGATGAAGACTAGGAATGCGATGGAGAAGGGGCACACGGCTAATAGGTAGGTGAGTGTCTGGCTGCGCGAAGCAGTGAACAAGGCCGGTGATGCCATCATCGAAAACTCATTGCCTTGGATGGATTTTCGCAATGGACAAGATTGCAGAGAGGTGAACTCCAGGTTACGCAGTTACGTTCTGCAGATCAAGGCGGGCAATGTCGTCACATGACGATCAGATAAACATGGGGACTCCACTGTTTACAGAGTGCTACTGACTACCATATGCCCACACTTGGATCTTTTTTTGCCATTGCACTGTTCTTCGTGGTAATTCTATGGTCTTTGAACACAATTTATCAACCGAGACATTTTCTTGCCCGGCTAAAGCCCATCGCATCCCCAGAAAGCTGCTGATTACGCTTAGATCAGCCCGGAGGGTCAGGGGTTTTAGTGTGGACTAGTGATTTCTTGGCAATTCACATGTTCACATCGCGAAAGTCCTGCCCCCGGTGTTACAAGAGGATGGTCTTGTGTCTAGACGTGTATTGAGGATGGAAGTAAGCAAATTGCTTAGTAGGAATTCGGTGGATGGAAAGCCCTTGGAAGTTGGTTATTGGAATGCTGCCCGCAACCTTGGAATGGCAATGCGCCATGGCCCATGTATTTATCTTCACATAATTCCAAGGTTACCCCACAAAATCGGCTTCCAAGGTTCCGGGGTTAATGATCAGCAAACTTGGAATAGATCTCGCAAGTAATTCCAAGATTCTAATCAGTGAACTGGTATTGCCGCGCCCGTCCAACTATACAAGTAGAAATCTATCCTATATCAAACAATGACCTCGGGAGACCTCAGGGCCACCTTAATAACCAAAGCCCTCGAGTATATGTGATAGAGTGAGCTTACGACGATAGGCGTGAGCTCAGATTACCTCTGTCATGAAGAAATGGGAATTTGATTGAGTATTTCCAAGGTTGAATGTTGACCTTGAGGCTGTGATATATTTATGAACTATCCATGAATGTGGCATAAAAATTACAAGGTTGCTGGTTTTTTGTGGAAATCTACACCGAGAGGCTCAAATGAGAACATCGAATACTGAATGATCCAGTCAGTGTAAATAGAGACAGTATGCTCTGTACGGAGTACTAGGTAAGCTGTTATTCGACTTGGCTACCATATTTATGATTTGTTATGCGAGTGAGTAAAGTGCATAACACATAATTCTTAAATCTGAAATGACAAAAACTTTTGCACAGCCCACATTTTCTCACTGGTTATGATACCACCATTGCATCCTAGATTATTGGAATATCTTTATTTAAACCCGAACAGTCAGCTGTGTGTTCAAGCTCAGACAAAAACGAGGCGATTGGAATATAGTAGATGACGGCACGTGCCGGCTGACGTAAGATGCGGAGAGGCGTCAACGGGCTATTATGGAAAGCTGTCCAGATCAAGCTACTGACTCCTCTCCAGCGTGCACTTACTTCCTTCACCAAATGTTTCATTGAGATAAGAGCTTCCCCCGCGCTCCTTTTGGTCCATGACCCTCGGCTCGTCCGATCAAGTCGATAGCCATGAGACTGGCCGCTTATGCTGGGGTAAGTAGTACAACCGATTGGGGAGGGGAAAGACAATCATTAACATCACTTACAGGCCTCGGTGGCCCTGGCCACGGGTGTTCTACTAAAAGCTCTTCACCAGAGGTCCAATTTCTACTCAGCATGCGTCTACCTCTCTCAAAGTAGTGCGAACCTAATGGTATGTTGTCCTCAGCCGTCGCAATCGGTCATCTTCTCACATTGCCTCATTCACAGATCCTTACGAACCTATGCCTTCTTGTTACCGGATTCCTCCTCTTTTGGCTTCAGCGCCTTCTCTACGGACCCTTGCGACCAATCGAGACCGAGCAACTATACGAGCGCGCTTGGTTTGCCGTCACCGAAACATGTTTGGCCATGACCATCTTCCGGGGAGAGCTCGGAGCATGGTTCTTGGTCATGTTCATCTCCCTGCTGGTCGGTAAAGTATGGGGCTGGATTGGTGAAGGGCGAGTTGAGTTCTTGGAGCAACAACCCCCAGCCAACCCAAAGCTGTTCCATATTCGCTTGGCCGCTTCCCTCGCCCTGACCGTACTATTCGACTGCTTCATGCTGCGATACTGCGTGCACACTGTGATAACCCAGGCACGCCCGGATATGATGGTGATGTTTGGATTCGAATTCGCTATCCTCACAATCCTGTCGTCCTCCACCCTCCTCCGATACGTCATCGCCCTGACAGAGATATCGATCACGCGCCAGCAAGTGAAGGCGAGAGTGGAGGAACGCAGAGCCGAGATTCGTGCTGCACGGACCGAGGCCATTCAAGAGTCCGCCCGCGCAGGCGCGAGTTCTCCACCCGCCGATCTTCCCGATGAAAATGATGTGAATGAGCTAGAGATTGACGTACCTGGGTGGGAGGAAAAGGGCCGCTGGGTCTTTTACCTGGATCTTTTGACCGACTTGCTGAAGCTCGTCATTTACCTTACCTTCTTTGGTATCTTGCTCACCTTCTACGGTCTGCCCATTCACATTCTGCGGGATGTCGTGGTGACTATCCGCTCGTTTGCTCGTCGTATCGTTGATTTCTTGCGTTACCGCAATGCAACCAGGGACATGAACCAGAGATATCCGGACGCAACTGCCGAGGAAGTTTCCCGAGAGGATGTTTGCATCATCTGCCGCGAGGAAATGACTCCAGTTCAGCCAGCACAGCCCGCAGAGGGGGCAGCCGCAGATCCAGCGGGTCCCCCGCCTACTACATCCCAGCATGTTCCTGAACGCCTGCGTCCAAAGAAGCTGCCTTGCGGTCATATCCTGCACTTTGCATGCCTTCGAAGCTGGCTAGAAAGGCAACAGAATTGTCCAACCTGCCGGCGTCCGGTCCTCTCGCCAAACAGAACCGCAGGAGCTGCCGGCGTGGCAGCAAACAATGCAGCCGGCCAGCCAAATGGTAACCAGGCAGGCCAACAAGGCGCGAATGGAGCCCCTCGAGCCCGTGTTCTTCAGCTTGGGCCACTCCGCGTTGCCTTCGGAGCTATGCGCGGAGATCTCTTCAACAACTTACATCACCGACAAATTCCCCAGGGCAATGCACAGCAGCCTGCGGCGAACCCTCCTGCGAATGGACCTGCCGGGCAATTTGGGTTTGGGTTTGGGTTCGGGAACCGTCCGCAAACCCCGGCTCCTGCGCCCCCACACGCCACAGGCGCGGTGGGCTCCACTGCTTCCGATCTCAGTGCCCAGTTGCTCCAGATTGAGCAAAGACTCACTCATGAAATTCAAACTCTCCGGGCTGCCACAGAACAATTGAATCGCGTGCGCAATTTGCAGCTGGAACTGGATCGATTGCGCCAACAGAGAAATCCTGTATCAAACCCAGCTCAATCTCCCAGTTTCCCAATCGCGGCCCCGGCCCCGGCCCCGGGCTCGGGTCCCTCGGTGTTCGCAGCACGTCAACAATCTGAAGGAACTCCAGGATTCCCTCTCATGAATTCGGGCGACGCGCGTCTACCCGAAGGTCTAACTCTCCCTGCTGGTTGGAGCCTCCTTCCTCTCCAGCGTATGGCAAACAGTTCTGGCTCAGCACAACCGGTGCCGCCAGTAGCTGTCACCCCCGTCACTACCGAAACATCCTCTGCATCGGCTGTAGACAGTGCCGCTGCCCAGTCAGACACCGCATCCGCGCCTCATCAGGCGAACGGAGACGAAACAATTGCACAAGCCACCCCTGAACCACCCACAAGTACAACTGTCAACTCAAATCTGCAGCCGACCCCGACTATCCCCGCTCCGGAGACTCGCACGGACGAGGCTCGCGCAGACTCTCCTTCTCAAGAATGGACAGACTTAGCTCCCAAGGAGCCGTCGGCTACCGGGTCCAATATCCCCACGACTTGGGGTAGTGGAGAGTCTTCACAAGCGTCTGCTTCCACGGATGACCGCTCGGAGTCCCCATCCAAAGGCAAAGGACGGGTTGTCACCGTTGAAGAAACCGCAGACGAAGAGGCGACATAGTGGATGAGATCTTGACTTTTGACTTCCCTTGTACTTTTCGGGCCTGCTCAGCCCTTCTCCCCCCAGCGTTGCATGGCGTTCGCGAGCCAAAGATCATACCCATATTTTCTTACGATTTTCTATACGGTTTGAAGTTCATGTTCCAGGATACCTAGCCCAATGGAAATGTGTACATGTATTCTGTAATTGGCAACCAATGTGATGACTCCTACTCTTGTCTCTGTTGGATGTGCTGTGCGCCAATCTTGAAAAGTTAGGAATGTAGTTCGGATTAATTCTCCGGAGTAATGTATGTTGAAAATAGCATTGGGAATTTATGAACATCAAAATAAGCCCACTGAATTATGTTCTTCCCAGGCTTTTATGTCAAATGGAAATATGGAGTAGACAGGGTGTTCTCAGGGTATAACGCTAAAAGGCCAGGGTCCAAAGGTGGCCCGGCCCCGGCTGAATCAGGGGGGATCGTCGGGATTACGAGTATACAATGCGAGACTATTTCCGCCTGCATTTTCTCCCATTCTGTGAAACTTGCTTCAATGATACTCCGTAGAGATATTTCTATCTCAATGTGCTTCGTACTCGGAATACGCCTCAAACCTCGAGACCCTGCGCAATAAGAAGGTATAAAATCGAGGCTAGTGCCTATGCAACGTCGATCAGGGCTTTCGTCATAGTAGTGCGCAGCCACACTCTCCCGTGTTTCATCGCCTTTTCGATATGTCCACGGGCTGCATTTTTCTAACCCCTTGACGCCCAATTCTGGCGATGGTGACATTTTGAGGTAAGGAAACAGGGAATTCCCTGAGCGAAGTAGATATACTGCATCGCCAGTCTCGGGGCTTTTCACTGACCTTGTGCAACAGACTATACATCCATTGTCCTACCGTCCTACCGTCCATGCTTCTCCCACGGCGAGCGGTCATCTTCCTCGGCGTCGCGTTCTTCCTCATCCTCCTCTTCACCGCCAAAACCCTCTCCCGGCCCTGGAATGAAGTCCCGCAAGTAATTGGCCTCGGCGACTTCGTCTCCAGCCCCAACGACACAGCCTGGAACATCACCCGCGGTCACACGAACAATGACCTCTATGCGCCCCCGCCGAACTTCATCCCGGGTACCCCCAAGCCCCTGGGCTACCAATACTCGAAAGTCATGGTGGTGACGCGCACCAAGGAGGAAGACACGAGCTGGATCGCCGAACAGCTTCCGGACTGGGACACGGCCATCTACGTCGCAGACGACCCATCCGCACCCCTCCATCCCCCCAAAAACAAAGGCCACGAGGTCATGATCTACCTCACCTACCTCGTCGACCACTACGACCACCTCCCCGACGTCGCGGTCTTCATGCACTCCCACCAATTTGCCTGGCACAACGACGCTCTCTTCGAAGGCGACGCAGCCCAACTCCTGCGCAAGCTGAATCTCAACCGTGTCATCCGAGAGGGATACATGAATACCCGCTGCGGGTACGGACCCGGCTGTCCGGCTTGGATGCACCCGGGCGCCGTCGAAGCAGACGAGTCGAAGCAGGAGGAGATCATGCTTGCGCGGGCGTGGGGCGAGCTCTTCCCAGATCAGTCCATCCCGTCTGTGCTGGCGCAGCCGTGCTGTGCGCAATTTGCGCTATCGCGTGATCGCATCCGCTCGATCCCGAGGGCGCGATACGTCTTCTATCGGGATTGGCTGCTGTCGACTGATCTCAGCGATTATATCACGGGTCGGATCTGGGAGTATCTGTGGCAGTATATTTTCACCGGGGAGGCCGTTCTCTGTGTTGAAGAGAGCGTCTGCCTGTGTGATGGGTACGGGTTCTGTTTTGGCGGTGACGATGAGTACAGGGCCTATCAGCAGATGGAGGCGGATAAGAATGATCTGCAGGATGAGTTTGCCGAGTTGATTTGGCTGGCTACTGAGGTTGACTTCGGCAAGGACCTTGGTGAGTCTGGCGAGGGTGATGCGGATGCGGATGCTGGTCCTGTGAAGAACACGGATATTCACACGCAGCTGCAGCTGAAGCAGCAGGAAATGGCGTCTGCTTTATTTAATGCTACGGAGCGCGGGAAAAACCCGCGGTATCGTGCCGAAGAAGCTGGTCGACTTTGGAAAGAGGGCGATGGGTTCTAAACTTGACTGGATCGAGTGAACCCGTTTGCGTTTTGAATCTCTTAACATGATCTACGACTCATATTTGCCATTTACCTGGGGGTCTCTTACCGGGTCTCCTTTGAATCTTGGGTTTTCGTTTTATTTTGGGCCTTATTTTGTGACTATGGGCTACTGCATGTACTTGTATATATTTCCTCTTCTTACAACTGCTTAGACATTATATTATAGTTCTGGAATAAGATCCAAAAGAGAGATTGAGTAATGACATCCAGGGCTCCATGGGCACCAAGATATAATTTCACTCGAACATGAAGTCTGAAGCACTTGAGCAACCTTGGAATTACCTCACATGCCCAGTTGTAACCCAACCGGGTGACGCTTTAGTGACCATATCGTTCCAGACGAGGACTAGGGCTGCTTCCATGGTTAGTAAGAGAAATAAATCCATGGATAGTAAGTAGTCTCCAGGTTCTTAATCTTTTTAACTAATACTAGCTACAGTATGAATAGGAGTGGATCGTCGCCGGAGCTGCGTCAGGAAGTAATTACCTATGCCCAGGTACCCACCCCCAATCCAAAAAAAAGCCGAGCGTGAGGATCGAACTCACGACCTTAAGATGATCCGCAGCCAAGAGTTGGTACTCTTTGGCATATAGCTTGGCGAGGTTAGTTCAGGTACGTATTCAACATTTGAAGCAGGGTCAGAGTACTAACAAGTCTCATGCGCTGCCACTGCGCCAGCCCGGCTGCAAGTTCCTGCGCGTCAATCCAGAAATCTACACCTGCTTGGGCAGGGATATCAGTCCTCCGCAAAAGGGTCCGTCAGATCACGTGATAGCCCCACATCTTTAGAGGTACTCATGCCAATACTTTGTGATATCATGTCACGCCCAGTAGAGTTTACACATTTAAATCAAATATGTAAGCTCAAGGATAAGTTATGAGACTACATTTGAGATTTGAAGGTAATAGCTTCACTATATGTGATGCGGTATTGTAATGATCTTGAGGATATACTTATAGAGATGTGGGGCTATATGTATATGGTGGTATGCACTAAGTTGTAGTCCCGGTACCAGGACCCCCAACACGTGACTTCACCAACTCCCGAGTTTGCACTGTCTGCCTCTCCTTCAAACCGCGCAAACATCAGTCGCGCCTCTTATCAGCCATACACCCCAAGCTCGAGAACGGGCTTCCTCCGTTCAATTGTGCTTCATACCAAAAAGTCCGCGCTTCTCGCCCTCTTGGGTGTGACGCGCTCCTATTTTCTCCCCACCCCACAGTCTTTGTGCGTCGTGATTCTTCATCGCGAGTCACCAACAACAAAAGCTTCGATAAGAGCTTGAACTTGCGGGAAAAAAACACAAAAAAAGCCAAAGCTGATTCACTCACAGCCACTGGTAAGCCTGGGTCATACCTTGACACGCGCTGAGCTAGAGTGTTCTTGTGCCTAATTATTCAACCTCCAGCTTTGCAGTCGCTCCAACCCAAACCCTCCACTCTTATCGCCTTATCGAAGGCACCTGAATCACCCACCATGAGCTCCAACAGCCAACACCCCCCCACCTCCTCTTCCTCTGGCATACCCAGCTCTTCCGCCGCTGCCCACTCGGATTCAAACGCGCAGCTCGGAAACAATGGGTACGCACCAAACGATAACCAGCTTGCCGGATTGGTCGAAGCGGCAACCGCCGCCGCAGACCAAGACGTATCGCAATGGGCTACCGCAGAAGCAATTGCTACAGCTGCTGGCGCAGCCGGCCACCACCACCAGCTTGAGGCCTATGGAGCTGACATGCACCTCGGCGACGACGGATTTAGCGATCCCAAGTTTGATGCGAACTTTGCGACTCCCATGGGTAGCGCAAGGCATTTGAGGGCACCAAGCCACACTGAACACCAATCGCCTGGTCTCACACGTACCGCGACAAAGAAGCGCAAGCGCAATGACGACAATCTCGATCCGGCCCTGGCGGGTGCGGGCCTCACTTCTGCCCAGCACCAGGCGCAGTCCCAGCAAACCCCACACGGGTATACCAGCGAGGGTATGGACATTCGTGCAGAACAGCCTCAGTCTTTGTCTGATGCTCGAGCTGTTGGTGTTCACTCTGCCGCTGCGCTGTTCCGTCAACCCTCCAGCAACAAGAAGTACACTAGGCCTCCAATCTCGAAAATGTTCACCTCGCTCGAGATATCACCGGAGAACTTCTTGCATCTTCAGGCTGCTGCTAAGAATTACATGTTGGACGACGACCACCCAGAAAGACGTGACTGTGTTGGCCAGCGTGGCAAGGGAGATACAGAGATGGTCAAGCTCCGCCTCTGGAACTGTGTTCGTCAATTCCTCGAAGCAGAAGGCAACGGTGAGCGCTTCTTTGGGGAAAATGTCAGCAACGAGGGCATGGGTCCCAGGAGCTACTCGTGGCCGCGCGACCAGCAGAAGATCATCTCACTGGTTATTCCCCTGCTTCGTAGGATGGTTACCAATGAAAGACAACGCCGATACGCCATTGAGACCCGAAAAGGTGGTGGTGTTGATGACCGACGACGTCGCAAGACAGACGAATTCTCGAATATGAACGACTCCCGCTTTTCGCCCGATCAATCTATGATGCAGAATCAGACACATCGCGATGACATCTCGCAGTCATTGCCTCAGCATTCCCTGCAGCAACCGATTGATTCATCCCAACCTATTGACCTCGGTCTTACGGATCTACTCTTGGATGGGTACACTGTCGACTGGGAAGAAATTGCCCGGTCTTACGATACATACAACCAAGGTTTCGAGCTCGACAATCTCTGGTCTCTTTCCGGTCTTCAGCAGCCTGAATGGCGCGGCCTGGTTGCCGCAGTCGATAGCCACTACCACGTTATTCATAACGGGGACCATGAGTGCCCGCCTGCCTGCGAGGACGAGAACATCAACCGCATCATCCACTCCGATGCTACCTCATCACTTCCCTGGCGAGTCGGCGGAGGCCGTCACATTCCAGCCCGCGATGAATTGTATGTCCTGCCTTCTCCTCCCATGTTTATGTCCCACTAACACCACAACAGTGCCAGCAGCATCGCCCGTGACGTCTCCCGCATCATCCGCGAGAACATCGCCGCCCGCCACGGTCACCCCCAGCCAGAAAATCACTTCCACCATGTCCCCTTCACGCCTTTACCCGAACACACCAGCGCACACTCCCAGCACCAGACATCACTCCGTGTCAACATTGTCCAGGGCGGAAAACGTATCCTCCCTCGATTTGACCTGCCAGCCGGTCAATACCCTAATATCGAAAGTCTCAAGCAAGCCGTTCTTCGTCGGTACCCGGGTCAGATCCCTGGGTTGTTCGCTCAGGAAGGAAACGCCGCTGCTCAGGAAGCGCGCGAGTCTGCTGCTATCGCGGCCTGGAAGATCAAAGTCTGGTTGCCAGATGGTCTGGTTCCGGTGAATAATCAGAAGGATTGGACTATTGCGGTTCTTTCTGCCGACACTGTTGACTGGATGGATGGGGACTTGAAGGTTCTCATCGAGGTTGAGTAGAGACTCATGCGTGTCATTGTATTGCTCTTTTCGATATCCCTCTTGCTATTCAATTCAAACCATGTATTATTATGAGATTACTCGTTGCGACTCTTAACCAGATAAATGGCACATAGTAGACGTAGAAACTTTCCAAGGGTTGGGTAACTCACCTGGTCAGTTTGCCGGTCTCGAGGTCGCTGCGCAGGTACACATATGAAAATAAGTAGAAATCATCAAAGGTATGTATGTAATGTAATAAGAAATAGATACTGAGAAATCCCATGCCTCATAATACAGGTTTAACCAAAAGTTCATGAGGGTCTGGACTGATGCACATCGAATCTCAAAAACACCAAACATCATGACCGCTCTATACGCCGTGCCCCAAAGAAAAACGCCCTCATTTATTATGCAACAATAGCGTGCGCAACGAATCCCAATTATCCGAGTCACCATAACTAAATCAAAGTCAGCGAAATCCTCCCCAATCAACACAAGCACAACATACATGTACACCATACTGCTCCGCAAACTCGACGCCAGAGTCTCCGGGTGCCACCGCCAGATATACATAACAGTCGCCCAGGTCATGCTAGCAAAGACCGGGTATGCATTATCGGTGATCTTTGTGCGTGCTTCGGGCGTGATAAGAGAGGAGAGCGGGTGCATATTCGGTTGAATAGCGATTTTGGCGAGCGCAAGCATCACGCGCGCGAAAACGTAAATGACGATCTGGAGGAGATAAAGTAAGCCCTGATCTGTCGAATATTCCCACACAGACAGAACATACCTGCTGGCTAATACTGCCCGGCTGTCGTCCAAACACTGCATACCCGCCCAGCAGGCCTGCAAAGAAAGTATCACATCTCCCCTCCTTCCCGGTTCCACCAGGGATATTCCGAAGAAGGATCATGGAGGCTTTATAAATGATCGCGAAAGTCGAGAGGTTGCGCGCATGCTGGCGGGTAGCTTTGAAAACAAGCTTGGTCTTTTCACGTATCCTGTAATGCGATCAGCTCTGTTCGGGTTGTTCGCGGGTGCGCATTTCGAGTGGGTGACGACTTACGTTCCGGATCTGAAAAGGAATATCATGCTGGAATTTGGACGTCGGTTAGCTCCGAGTTCTTCGCTCACGTCCGTTCGGCAGGTACATACACCAGCGCATGCGGAAACCGCACTTTCGATCCGTAGACGATTCCATTGCGTGCGCCTTTCACTAGTGAGAGGAGGGGTGCGAGTTCGGGCTTGAGGACTAGGGCGTCGAGTTGGGACTGCGGTTGTTAGGGTTGTGTTTGCCGCGGGCTTGGGGAACTTACCAGTAGGGTATCCATACTGGACCTCGGTATGAGGTTGGAGTTGGATCGGGGGGATTATAGTGGTGATATGGCTGAGAGATGAAGTAGAGGGTCCAGTAGGGTCATGAAGAGCAGAATAGAAGCCAGAACTGTCGGGGTCAGAGGAGAGAGGGGACGGCACTTTTATCGGTTTCCGCAATGAGAAGGGCCTCGGCATGTGAGAAGCCGACGTCACGGTCACGTGTATGTATAAAGGTCCGAGCAGATGGCGAGTTTGCAGTTTGTTTGCATTGATACTTGGTGTTATGGTGCTATGGTGGTATACTTGTGTACTGATATACTGATATACAGGCGTACAGGTGTTGATGTAGTACACTGCTCGATTAAAGAGGTCAAATAACTTTTCATGTACCGGTAAGATAATTCATACAGGCGCAGAAATCGAAATCCCGTCCGGCCCAAACGCCTAATAGAAAATCATGCAAATATCTTAGTTCTTCCGTGCCTTCTTGTTGCCGGGCTTCTTCTCCTCAGCCTCCTCAAGCTCCTCGACCTCATCAGAATCAGAGATCACATCATCCTCCATCATATCCTCCATAGTAGGCTCCTCGTCGTCAGACTCCATACCCGCCCGACGCTTGAGACCCTTCATCTTACGAGTCTGCAAGTCGGACAGATCCTGCTTGCCAAGGTGAACACGACCAATCTTGTCACCCATAGAATCGGTGATGATGTTCTTCTTAGTGCGGGCCTCCTCGTTGGGACGCTTGCCCTGCTTCATGGCCTCCTTCTGCACCTCAGGAGCAGCCTGGCGTGTGCGGCCGACCTTGAAGTCGAACTTGGGGCCAACCTCCTGCAACTCAACACGGGGCAGCTTGTGTCCACTGCGCTTGGTGACGACTCGGTACCAGCGCATGTGAATGACGGGCGAGAGACCATCCTGGGGCTCCTCCGCGCCGACCATCAGAACGTACTGCAGACCCTCGACGTCGATCTGGGTGGTTTCCTCGCCCTTGAACATGTCGAGAAGAGTGCTCTTAAGGATGGTGTGGGTGGTCGATGTGGGGTCGTCCCAGGGGCTACCGGTGAAGAGCATCATGGGTCGCAGGCCGAGACCGACGTCCATGACAAGTTCGTTGATGGGCGGGATGACCTCGCCATCTCTCGGGGGGAGCAGCAAAAGCTCAACGAGATCGAGCAGCTCGGAGTTGAAAACACGGGCGAGGGTGACGCAGTTAGGGCGCTTCTTGTTGTGGCTTCCGAATGCTACGAGGCCACATTCGTTCTTGTTGGCCAGGAACTCGAGGCTCTCCGAGTTCTCATATGGGTGCAAGTTCTCGTTCTTCTTGTGGAAGAGGATGTTGTGGGGCTTCGTCAAGGCGTGGAAAGTCTTCAGAACGGTGTCCAGAGGTTGAGGGCATTTTGCGCCGTGGAAAATCAGCGTCTTCTTCGGGCCTTCGATGAGTTGCGGCTCCCGAGCTTTCAGGATACGCGCAGTGCGCGGGTTCTTGGCTTTTCTGGAAAATATCGGGTTAGTCAAGTAGGACAATCGGTAGAAGCGATCTTCACTTACACTTCTCTCAACATATTGTAGAATCTGGACGGCTGAAAGGCTTGGGGTAGATTGTCACAAGAGCGAAAAAGTTTTGGATTGATGGCTTGGCGGGCTTATCGATAAGATGGATCACGTGGCGCAAATATCCAAACTCAATTTCTTGGCGTCTCCTGCTTACTGCTCAATGAGTCTGATAATGTACAGATACTTGCAATTTTAGCATTTAAAACATACGTTTTCTGACTCTCAAATCGCCCATGTCACTATCTGAACATACAAAGGTGGTTTCTCATTCTTTCAAGACGACAAGGCTCTTGATGTCAAGAATCTCAAAATCTTCCATCAAGCAGTTTCGTGGTCTAGCGGTTATGATTTTCCGTTAACAATTGTCTTACAGACGAGTGTTCCGGAAAGGTTCTGGGTTCGATTCCCAGCGAAACTATCTTTTTGCTGTTCTTTGGTTTTTGTGTGGAGATTTGCCAGTGGATACCAATGCCGAATCCTGGTGATTGCCGAGGTGGAGTATCCTAGCTTTTTTGCCAGCATTACTGCCAGGTACTTTTAATTTTGAATTCGTGGATGAAATTAGAAGTATCGCGCAAGTGGACATGTGAAATGGGATGGACATTAGAATCATCGAAGTATCGATAGCCTCACAGAGTGCCTAAACCTAACCAAGAACAATGGAACTTAGTATCCAAGCTAGGAGTTTCTTGCAATGAGCCAAGATCGAAGTCTAAATGACCAGATCTTTTCAAAACAGCTTCAGCAAAAGGCTATAGTTCTTTCTTTTTCTCAGCCCCGACATCAGTCTCAGCCTGGTTTAACCACATGTCTATATCCCTAGACAGTCGATTGACACGAGGATTCACATATTGCGTGTATAACCAAGCCACCACAAATACCACACAAAATGAGATAAGCCCTGAACCGACCCAGCTTATTATATAAGAGTTCCAATTTTCAGCAGCTCCCTCGTGGCCAGGCCACCCTCTGTTCTCCTGAAGTTTCCAGATCCCGTCACGTAAAGGGGTGCGAACAATCTGGTATATCGGTGTATGCACAAGATAAATAGAGAAGGAATGCTTCGCTAGATATTGGAAGGGTCGTAGACTGAGGAAGCCTTGAAGTCGAGGGCTTTGCATGAGAACCGAGAAAAGCGAAACTGCCCCAATAGCATGCCAACAGAGCCGTGCAGTTACCCAATTATAGAGCGTCCATTGCGGGGGTTGCAACCTTTCAAGGATGCGATAGTCGAGAGGGTACTCTTCTACTTGGCTTTTGAGAGAACACAAGTATGCAGCAAGGGCAAAGCGCAAGAGATAACTGACCATCCCACGAAGAAGTTTGGGTGGACGACCAGTGCGATTATAGACAGAGGTGGTCTCGGCAAGGACGAGGCCGGCCAAGGCGCTGAACGCGTCCCATACTCCATACCAGAGCGTATGCATGAGCATAAGGCTTAGAATCAACATTCTGACGGAAGACCGCCATGGAGCCTGTAAAAAGATCACAAAATAGACAAAGAATGAGCCACGCAGATCAAGCGGGATTGTCCAGAGCTGCTGGCTCAGCCCATGGTTGTACTGAAATTGGAAGAGTTGCAAGTTATCTGCCACATATCGACAAAGATAGCTCAAGTGACCCCATGGAGATGTCCATGGCTGTAGTCCAGGGGCCGAATTCTCTGGCAAAGAATGGATAAACCAATCAGTGTAGAAAATGAGTTGGCAAACGATGGCCGACCCCACTAACGGCAGGACGAGACGGATGAAGCGGCGAACTGCTGAGGATCGTAGACGATCGACGAAAGTCTCGGACCGCTGGTCCCTCAGCTCGAGTAAGCTATTTGCGATCGAGTATCCAGCTATCACATAGAACAGAGGAACCATGACGTCCAGTGACCAGAGAATGTTGATAGGAGGGAGTTGAGCGAGTCGCTGGTTGTCTTCGAGTGGCTCTGTCCAGTAGGTGCGGCGATAGAGCACGTCAAAATCACCATTGAAATAATGGCCATAAGCTACGAGAACTCCGGCGGCTCCTCGTAGACCATCAATCCATTGGAGTCTGGGCATGTTGGCGGAAGGAGTGGAGTCCTCGGGGCCTCTAGGAGGTTGAACGAAGTTGCTAAAGGAACCGAAAATCGGGGGAGAGGCAACTTATTTATGAATTTCAGCTGCCACGTGATAGAATAGGATCTATTGAAAGATCTACAGTCTATCGTATATTGTTTCAAAGCCTACGCAGGGAGCCGTGCCCTAAGGGCCTCATCATGGTTCGAAATGGACTACGGAATACTCTGAGGATAGCCCGGCCACGAACCATCGAGCTCTGTCTATGTTCTTTCATTCCTGTCATTGATTTTAATTACCACCGAGAGATCTCCCTACAAGACCAAACGGTTTCCTCATTTCCATCATCCTCTTGCCCCTCGAATCAACACCTTTCCTGCGTGTCTAGGTCTTCTTGATCACATCAAACCCTGTTGGCGGTGACAGAACCACCGTAAAGAATAGCACAATATGCAATAGATTCACGATTGGCTGAAGGATGACTGTGAGCACAACGTGAGAGACCATTGATGTCCATGATAGGTCTACGAGGCTGAGATCTTGCAAAACACATGCGGAAATGAGCACATGCAAACCCGCCGCGTCGTTGAAAATGAGAAGCTCCTTGAACCAGAAAGGAACTGCTGGTTTCTGGATAAGGAAACCAATCAAGGGACTGTCGCTGTGATCAGTCTTCACTCTTCTGGCAAATCTGGTCTTCAACTTACTATATCAAGGTTCCAATTCCAGCTAGAATTCCAAGAGTTAGGGCTATACCCGCAAGAGGCTGCTCGAAACGGAAGATTCCAGTAAACCAACGTCGTCGCTGCTTGCATAGATCTTTGAGTGTGCAGGGTGGTTGTTCGCGGAAAATGCCGTGGATCCACTCAGATTTATACCCAAGTCGTGCAGCCTGTGATTTGCGCAATTAGAGTAGTTCTTTCGGTTAAGGTTCAATCCTGGAGATAAACTTACGTGGTATCCAAACCAGTAGTCCTCACACACATTGTCAGTATCCCAGCCAATGGCGTTTTCTACCGCACCATTGATCAGGAGCCAGGAGCCGTGAGTCCAACCCAAATACGGACGTCTGAAAAGTAGCAGAGGCAATTGGAATCGCCCGAAGTCCTCAGCTACTCGGTTCACCTCGGCAGCGGACATCAGCATGCTCGTCCAGTGGTTAGATGCCGTGTAATAGATAGTGCCCTGTCAGCACAGTTAGTATTAGTGATCAATGGGGTTTTTTGTGAAGCGAACATACCATTCCAAGCTCTGCAGTGCCCCTCTCAATAAAATCCAAAGTCGTCTGTAGAGCACGATCGTCCATTTCAGACTCCTCGTCCAAATGTAAAATCCAATCTTCCTTAGAAAATTTATACTTCAATCGGAAGTATTCTTGGGCCCGGGCTTTGTATTTCGCCTTCTCCACAGAGAAATCCTTGGGAACTTGATCGACAATGACATACGACGGGACCTGCTTTTTTATTTCCTCGGAGTTTTCACTGTCGACCAGAACGTGAAACTTGACAGAGGGATTGTGACGCTGCGGCAGATTGTCCCAGCACCTTGCTGAATTCACCGCTGTTGGCACATTGGTGCCCTTAGTTACGAGGCAGATGCGCAGAGTTTCCAGTCGTCGCGTCTTTGGTCCAGATGCGAACTTGTTCGGTCGCATGGGCAGGCACAAGCCTAATAGCTGCCCGAAGGGTGGCATCTGAGCAATCAAGAACATTGTCATTGCGCAAACATGGAAGATGGTAGACTTGCTCCAGCCATCTTCTGTAACATCGACATAGTATCCACCCGTAGCGGAGAATTGTTTGAATGCTAATTCGCTCTGGTCAGTATAATATCTCTTGCTGTCGCTATCACACGAATGACATTTCCATACCACAATAAGTCAAAATTAATGTGAGAGGAAACACAATATAATTGTATTCAAGAATGTTATACACTCGATTCGTGTGCTTCCATTGGGGATGGTGCGCCTTGGAAAGGCCGTCGACTGCGGTAGCCATTTCCGACAACCTCTTCAGATTGATTGATTCCGGAAACTTCAGTTCTGTAGCCAGACCAAGACCCAAACTGGGACTGACAGCAATATTATACCGGAGCGCGTGGCAGCGGAAAATTTTCAAGCCCTAGTTCCACAGTGGGATCCAGCCCCTTGCGTGACTCAAGACGTGTCGACATCAGTACAGATCATAGATGATCGACAGCTGAACCCTGCCGGCCGCGAACCATCTCAAGAAAACTTTGTCAGAGCGGCTGAAGATCGCTCGCATGCACGGGTCTCCAGCGTATCACAGGAGTAGATCGGGTGGAGGAGAGGCTGGCGCACATCGCCATTGCAACTGACTGGAGCTGGTTGAAAGAAGCTGATTGGACTTGCGATCGATGGATAAGTCGGGTTGTGGACCGTCTATCTTGACTGGATCTCATGTTCTGCACTATCGATTTTGAACTGTATGGATCTGTCTTTTCTTGGGATGGCTAGGGTGTAGATCAGTGGACACGTCCTATCTTCCGCACCGGTCTGAACCCGAACATCGCCGAGAATCATCTCTGGTACGGGGTACGGAGTACAAGTGCACGCATCCTGGCAAAAGACAAAATATTTGATGTTCACAATGTGGATAGTTCCTATAATTTTGACGGGAACATAGCGCGAGATGGAGAGGCCTTCGAACGCTTACACGGAGGGAAATAGCGGCCAGGCGTTGATGACCTAAATTTGGCGGGATTCTCGCCTGATTTTTTCACCGCCCATTCAGGGCAAGTTGCCGCCTAATTTGCGGGGTCTCTTCCCCCAACTTTTAGGGCTCCCCCAGGGAGGAATGTACCCCTAGAACCCGCAATTTCAATTTCAATTCCAAGGGCTTTGACTTTGAACCTGGGAAAATAAAGACACTTCCAAGGTTGGCGGAATGAATTATAATAGCAATTGATGTCTGCGGCCACATGGGTACGAGCATACCTCGTGTTGCTGCCAATATTGCGTTCTAAGGTGGTGCATTATGCATCACTGTCGGAGCTTGCCCAGGTGTGGCTGCCTGATTGGTCAGACTCCGGCGCAGTAGATAGTGGCAGAGTGACAGCTTCTCTCTTTCTCTCTCTCTCTCTTTCTCTCTCTCTCTCTCTTTCGCTCTCTCCGGGGCTGCTTCCTCTGCTTGTCTCCCGCAATACATACAATATCGTCGTACATGCTTCGTCTTCCGATAATAACCTTGGAACGAACGAACTGAAGAAATGGATGGATTTGTTCAAAAAGTATATACTAGAGTTCGACTTGAGTCTCAGCTAAACAGCCGACGTTGAAGCTGATTCGCTGGCACTACTGCTGGAAGAAGTTTCCGCATCATTCCACAAATACAACGGGCCAGAACAGTAAGTCTTGCCCGTCTGCAACGTCTGCGAGCATCGAGCATCATCCAGTGACGGGTTGACGGCCACGAACAAAGCATGTGTGATACTTTCCTGGGCACAAATTCCAACACAGGTCTCATTGGCAGCAGCCTCATGCCATCTTCCACAATTGAGGGTTGTTCCCTCGGCCACAGTCGCGTTTGTCGGCGGGGCAGCCCAGGCCTCGCTATATCCGTTTGATTTGCCGGGGGTAGTTGAGCCTGTACCGGCTGTTGCATTGGAGTGCGCACCACCGGGCGCCGATAGACAAAGATTATTGCCGTAAATCTTGCTGGCAATTTGCAGATTGTCACAGTCGAAGGAGATCCAAGGGTTGTACTTGCGGAGATCCCCGGTTGAAAGCGAGTAAGCGTACTCGATCGCGGTACAGTTGTTCGTTGGCTCCAGTGAGTATGTATCTTCGCAAGTCAAAGGAAGACAAAGCTTGAGACCTGCTTTAACGGAGAAGCAGTCCACAATTTTCTCCTGGTTCCCCGTGTAAAGTGACGCGGATGAGACCTTGTTTGCCGCTGCGATGGATGTGCAGTTGTCACCTTTGGCTGTTGTGTAGTAATTGTCCGAGACACAGAACTCGTCTTCCTCCTCGATGGTCGCCCAGGGGATTTCAAGGATGTCGGTAGGTCCGGCGAGGCCGCATCGTTTGTTCAGTTCTACTAGGACCTCTTGATAATAGTCGTCGTACATCGAGTAAGGAGTCTGTTGCATCATCTGGAGGCGAGTTGTGTAGCAGTAAGAGCAAGCTTCGCTTTCAGGCATATCTGCGGTGCTTTGAACCAAAGTGAAATCGCTGATAACGTCTTGTAGAGGAATGAGTCAGTTGCATGTAACGTGAGAGGAGAAGTCTGTAACATACCACTGCAGTATTTGTCTGTGGATTTATCTTTGCTGCAAGTTTCATTGTAACCGGCCCAGATACGGCCACCATATAGCTCTGGAGGAGAACCACTGATGTTATATCCGCCGCAGTTATTTTGCACAGCCCCGAACCACTCACTCAGGCTCTCGCCACAGCTAGTGTCACAGACAAGGTCCGTCAGGGTATCATTGTTCAACGAGCCATGCCATTTGCGAGACATCATGTTCTCAAGGTATGTCTCACACTTGATATTTGCTACCAATGAAGTTTTGCAAGTGTCCGGAAGATCGATCTTCTCCAGGCTGTCAGAGCTGTAGATAGAAAAGCCGTCGAATTTCCTCTGGCCAATAGTCATATCCAAACCACCAATCCAGACGAGAATCGAAGAAAGAAGCCCGTTGACATTGTCCTTGGCGTAGGTCGGAACACCTTGGAAGGGGGTGACCATTTCCACAATTGCCCTGGTACAGAGGTTGTAAATCCAAAGATCATGACTTTGCTCAATCTCGAACCCACGTTGCTGGCAATCGTTTGTATCGAGACATTTCTGAGAATAATCTGAGTACCAGCTGTACAGACCGCTGCCCAAAACCCAGATAGAAGTTGAGTCAATGATACGCACGGCCCAAGAGAATGCACATGCAGCAGTGCTTGAATCACAATTCTTGAACAATGGGTCGTTAGGGAATGAGCCCGGTGTGAATGGACTGGGAGCCAGGGGAACAGGTTGGTAGTATGGTGATTCTGTTTGAATCATCCCCATTAGGATGTTGCTTGCACCAGAAAGTTGATACTGGTAGAGTGTGCAATGCTCCGAGGCCGTACCGTACAGCCACGCGAGCTTACTCTCAATCAGAATACCACGTCCTGCATATACATCAATTTGATCCTGGGTGGTCACATCCATATCGTGATCAGCGACCCAAACCCAGATGTTCTCCAGATAGGCGTTTGAAGAAGGTGTGAGATGAAGGAGAAGAGATGCCGCAATACAACCAGGTTTGACTTTACCTGACTGTTTGGGACATTGGGCCTTTTGTAGCTTGGATCCAATGGCTCCGCCAATACGAATGTGAGAGTCCCACATCGCAGCAGATCCTTGGACAGACTCTGCGACGTTCCACTGCACGAGAATTGCTCCGGCAGTGGGGCCCGAAACAGTGAAAAGCATGTCTTGAATCTCAACAATACCAACATCGCCCTCAACTCCCACCTGGACGGCCACGTACGGATTGTCAACATCCTCGAACTTCTTTCCTGTTGCCATGATTTGAGACCAAGCTTGTCCGATAATGCGGGAGCCGACAGGAACCTTCAGTGTATCCTGAATCATGTATACTCCGAAGGGAAAGTAGACAACTGAAGAAATATTGGCGGCGTAGGAGAGGACAGAGTTGAGAATGGCGGTGTCATCGGTGCTGCCATCACCCTTTGCGCCGAAAGTTCGAACGTTGATAATATCCCTTGCCTTAATGTCCTCGTATTGAGGTCGTCGGCGGGTAAACAGATTAGACTTGACGTAAGCTTGGGTTCCAAGCAGCTTCTCGCTCATGGATCCGGTAGTGATGTCTGCACCGGACACAAAGGATCCTGTGCCTTCAGCGTCAGTGACCCTACCGAATCCCCAGGCATCCTTGAGAACCTCATCACCACCTGCTAGGAGAACTTGGTTTTTGACGTCATCTGTGATGGCCGTTTTGACATTGAAAAAGCCCACGTTTTTCAAAAGCAGGGATGTCGAGTTTTCGGCATAGAGAGACGTGATGATACCATTTGCCGTGTTTGCAATAATAGCATCAGCCAAAACGAGAGAACCAACACCTTGGCCGGTACCCAGGGCTCCGCCACCCTAATTCAAGTAAGCTTCATGTTTGACCAATAGTTGATGTTCGGATTAATAAACATACCCCACCGACAATAGTCAGACCGTTTGTACAGGACTCAATGACATAGTCCTGCATCGTCCATGCCCAATCCCAGTGAACCTGAAGGGCGGTGTTGCACTGGACAAAGACAAGTTGACTTGAAGTAAATTGTTGGTTGCCAAAGTATGCACTGTCATTCATCACATTAGAAGGCATCCAAGAAAAGAAATCGAGATGATTCTGGTATGTGGCTTACCCAAAGTTGCCTCCCACAAATGTGAGGTCTGCGAGGAAACCACCCGAGCCGTTCTCCATATAGATTCCCTGCTGTGTATTGCTGGAAACGTCCGAGTTATACACCATGTAGAACTCGATGTTCTCCAAAGAGGTTCCCTGAGCAACCTGCCAGTGAATGGCACAGATATAGGCCGAGGTATCCGTTTGGCGAATGTCGATTTTGAAATTCCTCACACTGCGCAGGAAATTGTTTTGATTGACATACCACTGCTCGTCGTCACTGACATAGACATCGGAAGTGATGACACCCAGACCGACGAAACTTGAGGCTGCCAGGATAGTTGGCACATTGATCGGCTTTCAGTAAGTTAGTGGGAGCTTTCATATGACCTGCTAGATTGTGGTACTCACATCTCCCAGGAACTCCGTATTATAGTATTGAATCAGCGGAGAGCTGACAAGGTAGGTGCCTTTGGGGAACCAAACTGTAGCAGGATAGATGGTGCTGGAGCCGCAGTCAGGGCCACATCTACCTCCCTCGGAGATAGCACGGTTGATGGCCGCTGTGTCGTCTGTGACTCCGTCACCAACAGCGCCATAGTCTTTGACATTTCTCCAAACCTAGAAAATGTTAATCAGGAGTGGTTCTTAGTTCAGAGAAGCAAGGGAAAGATGAAAGAGGGTCCCAGGTCACAGGTCACAGCGAGACAAACAAAGTGAAAGTGCAGAAAGGGGGGGTGATGTTGGATGGGAAATCTACCTTGTAGCCGCTGGGTGCGAATGGACTTTGACCGGTCTGGTCCACTGTGGCCATCCAGTACTCAGAAGCAGTATCACGTTTGTTGAGCGTCGCTTTGGCAGTCTTGTTGTCACCTATGTCACCAGTCTCATCACCACTTTCAAATGCACTGTAGCCATAGAGTCCATTTGGTCTGACCAGGGCCTGTGCAGGGGTATTGGAATGTCTGCGGCCTTTGCCGTACTTCTCTCGAATATTCGCTGCAACCTGAGGCTGATTGCCTGTTGGTTTGTTAACGGTGGACTCAGCGACAATGCGAGCAGCCTTAGCCAGCTCAGCTGGAATCACGTAAGGACTGTTTCCGCTCGTTTTATTCGAAGAAGAATCTCTTGTCCGAAGACGGGCAGTCTTCACAGACTCGGGGCTGTAGTCCAAAGGCTTAGCAGTTGCCCTTGTTTCCTTCCGGGATTCAGAAAAGGTATCTTTGTTGAAATTGGGATTCTCCGTTCGATCTTTGTTGACTTCTTTCAAAACCGCAAGTGCATTTTGTACCATTTCGAGCGCATTTCCATGACCGGCTGCGCTCGCATTGGCACGTTTGTGATGGAGATGACTATGGTGAAGATGATTGTGATGAATTTGAGTATTATCGGCCCACACTGGAACCCAGAAGATCGTCAGGGCCAGTGCCGCGATCAGCGGCAACAAGCCTTTATCGGCAAACCGTGATCTACCACTCAGTCTCATCTTCAGTCAAACCTCGCGGCATAGATGAAAGGCCTCCCAAGACCAGGGGAATACTTAACCATAAATCCGTCCTCGCCTCGGCCGGAGCTCGCGACCCAATTCCGTCCACGCTACTTGATGCAACCCGACATTTCTTCCGTCAAACATCGCCAAGCGGATGGCCGAAAATTTGTCCTGATGCTAAGGGACTCTATATTCAGGGTCCTCTACACCTTGAACCAACCAGGGGATCGCATAACACCCATTTCTGGATACTGGCATGCGCTACCCGGCTTGGCCGTATTGATGTCTCAGCCCCATTCCGAAGCTACTGCACACCCTAGCTACGAAGCGAAATGAGGCTCCATGGGGCCAGAGAGGATGTATTGTGCTAGTCAAAGCTAGCGTGTGACAATACCATTCACCACCGGGCTACCAGTCACAGCCTGGGGCAGAGACGGACTCTTTCCAGGGGAGATCTTGATTGTGAGCCTCACACTTGCTGCTCATGAGGCTCATGTTGGCTTACTTATCTTGGCCAAGTTCAAGCAAGCTATTGCGATTCCTACCAACCGCGATATGGTACTGGTATGGGTCACGGATCGGCCGGCAAGGCGGACGCCAAGGACGCCAAGCGCGCCAAGAGACCCACCAAGCCCTATTGTGAACTGCGCCAAGAATACTACTCTACTCCGTACTACAGCAAACCTCTATGGGGCCTCACTATAGTTCCTCATTGTTTACGCTTGAGAAATGTCCACAGGGATAATTTTTCACAGCTACGGAGTCCATATTTCAAACTACTAAGCACCGGATCAAAATTGAGGAAATTAATCCCTCACGCTAACATGGAGGAGAGCCTAGGCTACGCCCAGTAACTGAGTACGGCATACCGGATGATAGAAGAAATTTTAGTGGAAGTAATAGAAAACGAGATCGCACCCTGCGAGAAAGATTTGTGAAGCACAATGGGGGTCTTCCATCTCAATCGGAGCCTTCTCTGGCTTTTTGGCCTAATTTGTCTCTTCTTGTTGTGCCAGAATGCCCAAGCCAAAGGCTGCAGTGCTCTCGCCCCTTGTGCCACTGGCTGCTGCAACAAATTCGGTTACTGCGGAATAACCGATGATTACTGCGGTGCCGACTGTGTCGCTAGCTGTGATTTTGAACCAGAGTGCTCTGTCTCAAAACCCTGTGCTCAGGGATGTTGCAATAAATTTGGATTCTGCGGTTTAGGACCTGACTGTAAGAATTCATCTCGACCAATTTTTGAACTCAAATGTCTAATACTTCATTCTAGTCTGCGGAGATGACTGTGTTGCAGACTGCGAGAGAAAGTCTGAGTGCGATCCTGGAAAGTACGGCGATTATGCCGAGGCTAAAAAATGTCCCTTGAATGTCTGCTGCTCCAAGTTCGGTTTCTGTGGAACTACCAAGGACTTTTGCGGCACCAAGAAAGTCAAGCGTCCCTCATGCCCTGACAAAGACAGCTTGAATCGAGTTGTTGGGTACTACGAGGGCTGGAGCGTTCAACGCCCATGCAATGTCTTCTATCCTGACCAGATCCCGGTTGGAGTCTACACTCATCTCAACTATGCCTTTGCTTCAGTTGACCCCAAAAACTTCGCTGTCCTCGCTCCTAGCGAGTCTGAGAAAAAGCTCATGAAGAGACTGACCAATCTCAAACAAGCCGACCCTGATCTCAAAGTCTTCATTGCCATTGGAGGATGGACTTTCAATGATCCTGGTCCAACTCGAACGGTCTTCTCTGACATTGCGCGCTCAGAAGCAAACCAGAAGAAGTTCATTGCTTCGTTGAAAACATTCATGACTGAATATAACTTCGACGGTGTTGATCTCGACTGGGAATATCCAACTGCAGAGGATCGTGGTGGACGTGAAGAGGACTTCAAAAACCTTCCAAAATTCCTAGCCAACCTCAAGAAGTCTCTCAAAGGAACAGGTGGCCGTGATGGGGTTAGCATAACCCTCCCTGCCTCATACTGGTATTTGCAACACTTTGATCTCGAAAACTTGCACAAACATGTCGATTTTTTCAACATCATGTCCTACGATCTTCATGGGAAATGGGATTTGGGAAATCAGTGGCTTGACCCTGTTCTCAACTCCCACACCAATCTGACTGAGATCAAAAATGCCATGGATCTTATCTGGCGCAACGACGTCCCCTCCGACAAGGTGGTTCTTGGATTGGCATTCTACGCTCGAGTTTTCTCTGCTTCGGACCCTGCTTGCATGGACCCTGGATGCCCCTTTGTATCGGGCGGCAATCCAGGCCCCTGCAGTGATGAAGTTAGCATCCTACTCAACTCCGAAGTCAAGGATATTATGAGCGAGAAAAAGCTCACATCAAAACTCGACAAAGACGCTGCCGTCAAGATACTGAAGTTCGACACGAATCAGTGGCTCACATATGACGACGAAGAAACCCTCCAGATGAAAACCGACTTTGCCAAGTCCCAGTGTCTTGGTGGTGTCATGGTTTGGGCCGTTTCTCATGATCATCCATCTGGCAACTTTTCCACTGCGTTGGCTAAAAAGACCGGTCGAAAAGGGACCTCCCTATCCTTTGATAAGGAGAAGGACTCACTGCAAGTCCAAAAGACCCATCTCCAATGTCGATGGACCAATTGCTTTGAAAACTGTCCCAGTGGATGGACAAGTGTTGCTCGCACTGACAAGGGTGCTCGCGGGGGCGAGAGAATGTGGGATAATACCGGATGTGGGGGTGATGCACAGCATACCTTCTGCTGTCCGCCCGACTCTGAGCAGCCCAAGTGCGGTTGGTATACGCATAACAACGGCAACTGCAACTCAGAATGCCCGTCAGGGTACGTGGAAGTTGGGTCAAATTGGAAGCATTGCAGCGGCAACGACAACGACTACCAGGCTGCATGTTGTACAACAGACACAAACAGCATGAAGCTTTACTCTCAGTGCGACTGGGCTGGCAGTGCGCCAGGTTGTGATAGCGGAGAGTGCCCAAGCAACATGGAATATTTCCTGAACTCAACCACTGGTAGTGGTGGAAACTACTGCAACGCGAAAAGCGTCAAATATACCTGGAACGGCAATGAAGGTACTTCCTGGGAGACGCGAAAGTACTGCTGCGATGACGACGACAAGACCAAATGGGACGACTGCGAATGGAGAGACGACATTGGTTTCGCATTTGCTGATGGTTCCGTCAAAGATTACTGCTACAGCGGCTGTCCCGATGACAAAGTCCGCATCGCTATGGATCAAAACCGAGACGGCTGCAAAGGCGACGGTGGAAAGTCCATGTGCTGCAGTGCGAACTATGTCACGAAGACGAAGCGATCTTACACTGATTCTGAAAGTCGACTGGAGTCTAACGTGAAAGCATTCATGAAAAACCCAGACTGCGGCAGCGATGCCTATAACTTCAAGCGTGATTTGGAAGGCATTGAATTTGTGGACTTCTCCTCTGAGGGATACAACCACACATCGGCTATACATCGTCGTTTTGAGACCAAGCCGTATGAGACTATGCGCGACCTGATCGTCGATGTCGGCTTCACACTTGTGGCAGGTCAAGCAGCCATCGAAATTTGGAACAAACATGTTGCTTCTGTCTACAAGAATTTAGCTGTCAATAAACTCCAGTCATGGCTGGAGAGGAATCCCGAATGGAAGGAAGATGGAATGGTCGATTATTCCTCCTTGATGGTTTGCAACATGGATATATTCAACGACAAGATTGGAGGTAAAGACAGTGTGATCAGCTGCGAATGCCCATATCCAACCTGCTGTCCAGACGGAGAACCCGAATGCGGTGGGGAGGATTTAGACGGAGAGGATCTAGACAGCGACGATGATGCAGGCAGTCTCGAAGCACGGGATTTGGAAAAGAGAGCGGGGTCCCGCCCCTTCAAATTACTTTTCCGCGATGGGGGCATTCTCCGCTGGAGATCTCTTCCGGTGAGTTCAGAGAACTTCTCTCTGATTTGACTCCAGACTAAATGACGAACATTACAGTATGGAAGCAGGGGTGATTGGCCTATAGGCCATCCTATTTGGAGACATGCATTTGGTTATCGAAACCCCGAAGAATGTCTGGATTCGAGGCTTGGGACTCAAATGGTCACTACTGCGGAGGGCAGAGAACCCTATGATGGTAACGTTCCCCTTTGTGGCTTTGAATATCGCCCTGTTCTCCCTAGTTCTCTTAGATTTCTCATTTCTTCCTTATGTTGTCGTGATTTGACTGACTGAATGAAGTGGAGCATTACGTTGAACTGAACACGATTCAAGGGTTCCTCAGAAACGGTTACGCAGGAAGGTTGTCAACTGGAGGACAACCCAGAAACCCTGCCCTAACTCGTCCATTCCTGGAAGCACTCAACACTCCCATGTTGCACGCTGCACCTCCAATGGCAGGTGGTGCGGCATCGTCAGTCCCGCTAAGAAGAGTGATGAATGCTCTTGGAAGCACAAGAAATGGCCAACATTTCGTTGTTCTTCTTCATGGATTGAATAAGCTGAAAAGTCAGGTAAGACTTCAGAGCCCCGTATCTTGGCTCGATCTTGGGGGCTTCTTTTACTGATTCATTTTCCAGATGTGGCGTGGTGAGGCAACATACGCGAACATGTCCACTCAAATACAGCTCGATAATCCGAACGAAGCCCTACGAAGCATCAGATCTGTCATCACTGTCATGAATTATCTGAATGATCCTCGAGTACGTCCTCACATGGTTCAAACTTCAAATGAAATCCGCAGGGAGTGGGGCCTAGTAGACCAGCAGTGGGTCGCCGATGGAAATGAGGCAGTCTATGCCCAGGATTGGTGGGACCATTGGTTCCAAAACCGGCTTCAGCATATTGGAACAACGAACACCAATTGGGCCCTTGACAGCATAGCTGACATGAGACGACTTTGGGCAGTGAGGACGGGATCCAATGTCACACCTACTATCGAGGCTTTGGACAAGTTGAAGGCGGATGCGTCGGATATGAAGATCGACATGGATGATCTGGATTAAAGCTGAGTAACCATGTGAATTGATAGATAGATGTATATAGTTCATACAACAGAACTTTTAAATCGCGTTCCAAGGCTTCACTGGTAGAGTCGTTGACTGCCTAGCGCCCGGATTCAGTAGACCATTTCAGTTGCAGAACTGACAATACGCAGCGATTAAATTTTGGGTCACAGTACTGTAGTATTCAGTCCCACATGACATGCCAAATTCACAAAACATCAGAATCGTCGGGTTTCATCGCACCACAGTCCTTCATATAACACCCGTCCTGCATATCCGTCCACACCTCCCACAACGAGGGCAGGGAACACTTCATATGCCCTGGAAAATCCTCTTGTGGATCTACCTCCAACGCCTCGCCGAGTTTCACGTAATGACGTCTCCTCTCTTTGTAGTCCATGTCCCCTGGAAAGGGGGCGTCTTGTAACGTTTGAAAACTTTCTTCGTCAATGACAATAAACATGCGATGGCCAGGAAAAAGATCGAGCACATCACGCTTAATTGCCTCGGCCCTGAAATGCTCGCGGAGCTGGTCAATCGATGCTCCGTCGAACTGGGAAGCATCTTCAATGACTCGTGGCTGGTAATTGGGCCAGATTTCATCCCAGGGAGTTTTGATGAACTCCTTTGCCCTTGGTCTCCAGCTAAGGGAAGATTCGTAGTCCCAGTAGAATCCATTCTTCATGTGCTTCGTGGTGAGGTCGACCATACGCGGGAAAGCGGCATTGGATTGGGGAGTGTAGGTCGTCCGGTAGATTGTGTAGCCCCAGGTGGGCTCACAGTGATGGAGCCACTCATAGACGTCCTGAATGGAGTCTGGGAGCCAGGAGTATTGCTTCATCGGCTTTCGAAGTAGCGACATGATGGGTCGACTTTGGATGTTGCGGTGGTTCAGAGGGGAGTTGAGGACGGAGAAAAGTCCAGCCTCGTTGGAAACTTGGAAGGACCGCTTTGTAGTCCCCAGGGCTGTGAGCAGGTTTATATCAACCTTGGAAACTTTCAGTCCCCCTTACAATACCCTACTTGTACTGGACCCTGGTCAATCTAGTTTCTCTAGCATAAATTACCGTTAGTTCCTTGGCATCATTCCCACATTATCTTGGCATGTTCGCATCTGAACTAGGGCCACGGAGTACGGAACACGGAGTGAAGAGTAAAGAGTCAATGTTACTGTCTCTTCGTGTGGCACCCCCAAGGCTGTATGATATGAGAGCCTCGCCAGCATCGGAAAATCATGAAGAATAGGCAATCTTCAAATCTTCAGTCGGCCTTGATGCTACATATCTCACTGCCGAGAGCCGTTCACCCCTCTAGCCGACTTCTTCGACCCAAATTCGAGTGTCCGGTGTGTCATTCAGAATAGGTGGAAGCTCCGATGTGTTCTCTTCATGATATACCCCGAAAATAATCATGAGGCATGGCGGTATACTCGACTAGATGCTGGAATTTGGCAGTGTTGACATTAAAACCGCCCCCGCAATGGTAATTTTACGCGTTCAGAGCGCGCAGAGAGTCATAAAGTGCTGGAAAATGCCCGGAAATAAGTTGAGCAGAGAGAGCAAATGTATATCGACCGTGTATATCTCCCTTTAACAAGAGTGAGGCGTTAAGTATCAGAGAGAAGGGTTGGAGGGGATGAAATGCGGCGCGTCACGTCGCGCATCACGAAAAAAAGACAACTTCCCCCAAAATCCCCTTTAGCCCTTTTCGGCCCACTTCAATGCATCGCTTTCTTTGCCTTTGCCTTTCTTTAGACAATGGCTCCCTTTGATTTACCGCAGTTCCCCCATTCAGAACCTACTCTTCCTCAACCACCTTCTTCCCCTCCGTCCATTGCGTCCGACAGCCGCAGAGCCCGAAAGCCACCGTCCGTGACGCCGCGGTCATTTCGTCGATTCTTCACGCCACGCTCCCTACTACCCACTGCCGATAACTCGGCTACTCCGACAACAAGTCGCCAGGCTTTACGAGCCCTCACTTCGCCCGCCGTCAATCGTCTGGGACCGGCATTTTCACGGACCTCCAAGGCCGGCACCCGAAGCCCACACGATGGCCTTCCAGAGGATTTCATCCGGACTCCGAGCCGGAAACGAAAGAACTCCTTCTCTTCTGTCGCATCTCCACTACAGTCATCCCCTCTGAAGAGAGTTCGGGTCCGCTCCCCAACGAGTGATGCCGACCATGAGATTAGAATTCCCGATATCGACCTCCGCTTGCAGGCCGCGGAGGCTCCAGTGGTACCGAAACAACCCCCTGCCGTAGCTCCTGTGCGTCGGTCTCGGGCATTGGAAACCTCAGGTGCATTGTTCATGCGGAGTATACTTGGCTCGCAGCGCACTAAAGTGACTCTACGAGCCAACTCCGGAGTTGGTATGTGCTGAACCTGATATCTGACTGAACACCGCTAATTTCTCAATAGGCTGGCAAGATCTCACCTCTGAATTCTACTCACAGCCAGCAGATCTTCACGCCTGCTCTAGCTATCAAACAGAAGGGTCCCCCGCTCTGCCGTTCTGCAACGCTTCATGCAACAGTAAGCGACACTGACCCTTTTCTTCTATTTTCCTTGTGCTAATATCCAAACCAGCAAACTCGATCGTTGCTATCGGTGATGAAGAGGGTGGAATCCGACTGCTAGATTCATCGATTGACGAGGATGCTGGGTTCACTGATGCCTACCTCGGATTCCGTCCGCATGTGAACTCCATCATGGACCTCGAGTTTTCGTCCGACGACATGTTACTAGCCACCGCATCTGGAGACCAAACGTCTCTTGTAATTGATATGACGACACAGAAACCCATCTACTGTCTGTCGAACCACTCTTCTTCCGTGAAGCGCGTCCAATTCCAACCGGCATCCAACAACAAGGTGCTTGCAACATGCAGCAGAGATGGCAATGTGAACATCTGGGATCTGCGCTGCAAAGGCTTCGAGCGGCCTGCTGTCCAGGCCCGATGCTCTTTGGAAAGCGAATCCGAGCCTCCTCCCGCGCCCAGCGCACTTCAAAAGATGCTCTACCCTCACGTCCTGAACACCATCGGAGGTGCCCACGCCTACACCACCTCCCATAAACCAGTTCAAGACAAAAATGAGGTACCGCCAGTCGGCCGGACCGATATTACTGTTACCTCACTTGCGTTCCTCCCACCGGGCCGCGAGAACCTTTTCGTCACAGCCTCCGAGGCTAGCGCAAGTGTTCGACTCTGGGACATCCGCACAGCACATAATAATCGCCGTGGCCGACCTGTCGCTCCCTTGTCCACAACACAAGAACCTGAAAGTCATGTGAAGTATCGACGCTTTGGCTTGACTTCTATGGCGTTTGGAGGAGATGGTGCCCGACTGTACACACTTTGTCGCGATAACACTGTGTATACCTACTCGACATCACACTTGATCCTCGGACACGCACCCGAACTATCAGTCAACAACAACCGCCCCCGTCGGACTGGCGGCTCCGATAAGGATGGTCTCGGGCCTCTCTACGGCTTCCGCCATCCTCGCCTGCAAGTATCATCCTTCTACGTGAAACTCGCCATCCGCAAGGCAAAAGGAGACCTTCCCGAAATGCTCGCCACAGGCAGCACCGACCACTGCCCTATCTTATTCCCCACCGACGAGCGATTCCTCGAAACTCCAGTGAAAGCACCCGAGGATCCTCCACCAACCAGGACTTCCCTTTTCACAACTCGCTCGGGATTGCGCCGTAACAACTCTGGCACTGGATTGTCTGGACGCCTAGATGATACCATTCCCATCCACCAGTCAGGCACTGCCCTCATTGAGGGTCACCAGAAAGAAGTGACAGCGCTGTCATGGACGCCAGCGGGAGAGCTTATCACAATCAGCGATGACTACACTGCTCGGTGCTGGCGTGAAGGACCGGAAGCCCGGGACCTGCGAACTGGCGGTGAATCAGAAGGCAAGCGCTGGCAGTGTGGCTGGGCTGATATGAAAGACTCAATTGACGACGATGACGAATGATCCTCCCCTGCGTTCTCGGTTATCTACCGTTGATGTGCATTTTTTTCCCAGGTGTATTGATTTTTTGGTATTCTTGATTTCTTGCCCATGGGCATTGTTACGGCGTTTGGAAGGGCATGTGATTATTAGCGAAGCATACCATACCTTGAGACATTGAATCGATGTTGCTTAACTATGTGCCTGGTTCGTTAGGCCGATTATGGCATAAGTGTCTCTGTGGTAGATTACCATTCTTCCTCTAATTTATGTGAGATGATACACAGTAGCAGTATCTTAATGTACTCGTGTCAGTGATAACAGAACCATAGAGCAAAGCAATAACCTGGAAGTGTTCTTAGAATGGGAGTGATGTTGATATAAACTGAGTGCCCCGAGTGGTGCGATAAGATAAGCCGACCTCGAAAAAAAGTAGAGCAAAAACTTGCAACCAACATTGTACTCCCTCCAATCCCCCATTCCCACAAGCCCACAATGCCTCACAAACACAAGAGACGCGGCGAAGCCGATAAATCGTAAGTCCTCACTAATCGAACAAGCCACCGAGCCCAAAACTAACCAAGCCCTCCAGCCAATTCAACCTTCCCCCCGAAGAGATCGCAAAAGCGCTTCCAGTCCGCGACCCCTCCAAACCCAAGACAACGCATGGAAAGAACGGCAAGGGTGGCAACAAGAACCAGAACCAAGCGCAAAACGCAAACCAAAGCGCCAACAAAGCACCCACACACCGTCGCAAGAATGTCACCGAAGACGACACCCCGAAAGCCTTCGTCCGCCTAATGCAATTCCAAACAACCGGCAGACGAGCCCCCTCAGGCCTCGAAACCGGCGAAAGCAGCAAAAAGCGCAAGCGCGCCGAGAAAGAAAAAGCAGACTCGAAGAAGTCCGCGAAAACAGAAGCGCCCAAGGCCAATACCGCCGCCGAGAAGTCGGCACTTAAGATTCTGCCCGGTGAGAGACTGGGAGAGTTCTCTGCTCGCGTTGATCGCGAAATGCCGATGTCGCAAATGACCAAGACGAGCAAGTCTGGCGAGGCTAAGGACAATGAGCAGCGCAAGAGGACGAAGCATGAAAAGCACCTGCGGAGACTGCAGAGTGGGTGGCGTGAGGAGGAGGCTAAGATCAAGGAGCGGGAAGAGGAGCAGAGGGAAGAGCGCGAGGCGGAGATGGAGGTTGAGTTGCAGCAGTGGAAGGATTGGGATATTGAGGCTGGGGGGAAGGCTAAGAAGAGGGCTCTTGCTGCTAAGAAGAACAAGAAGAAGAGTAAGGGTGAGGATGATGATGGGGATGTCGATAGTGGGGATGATGACCCTGATCCTTGGGCGAAGTTGAAGAAGAGGGATCAGGAGCGGAAGAAGAATCCGTTTGAGGTTGCGCATGCGCGCCTACGTTGATTAAGCCCAGGGAGATCTTCAAGGTGCGTGGTGGAGCCAAGGTCGATGTTGCCAATGTGCCTGCTGCTGTTGGCAGTTTGAGGCGACGTGAGGAGTTGGCTGGCGAGCGGAGGAATATCGTTGAAGAATACCGCAAGTTGATGGCTGAGAAGCGGCAGTGAGTCGAATTGTATATAGGAGTTAACCTCGGAAGGCTACGAGCTGTTATGTATTTATGTCTAGAAGGGATCTAGTTCATGTGCAGTTGCAGCAGATATAACATTTTCCACTACTGGTCATCTATGTATTTCACATCATATTACTGCCTTTTTGGGGTTTGGGGCAAACGAGCTCCTTAGTGGCCGTGGCCGTCATCCGCCGGCTGCTCGGGGTCAAGCTTGATGATCGTGTCAATACGCATGATAGCTATGCAAGCTTCCACGGCACTCTTCAACTGCTTGACCTTGCTCATGCTGGGCTCCAGCACACCGGCCTTGAGGGTATCGTGGACCCGTCCCTTGGTCAGATCCAGACCGTAGTTGCGGTAAGTCTTCTTCTTGGCGATGGCCTTCTCCTCCTCGTTGGCATCACCGTCCTGCACACGCTGTGACAGGGCGTGGCGGACACGGAGCTGGGCAACGAGCTCGGAGGAGTCCTTTGCTGCGTTGACTGCCAGAGTCTTGGGAATGACGAGGAGAGACTGTGCGAACTCGCCAATGGCCAGTTGCTCACGAGAGCCCTGTAAGATAGATGTTAGAAAGGCATGTACTGGTAAAGCGGTGTTCAGCAATAACTTACCACTGTCACTGCGAATTCCTCGAGGTAAATGTGAAGAGCGGTCTCAACAGCACCACCACCGGGAACGATGCTTCCGCTCTCCAGGGTCCGCTTGATAGCGCAAAGGGAATCGTGAACAGAGCGCTCCATCTCGTCCAAGCTGAACTCGTTGGCACCACGGAGAATGATAGAGGCCGCAGTGTGAACCTTAGTGCCCTTGACCAGGATGCACTCATCGTCGGAGATTCTCTCCTGTGCGACTTCCTCTGCGTGTCCCAGGTTTGATGCCTCGAACTTCTCGTCTCCGTTGAGATCAGACAAGGTGCTGACCAGAGTGGCACCGGTGGCCTTGGCGATACGGCGCAGATCCTCCTTCTTACAGCGGCGAACAGCCATAGCACCCTTCTCGATGAAGAGCTTGAGAACCATGTCATCGATACCCTTGGTGGTAAGGACGACATTGGCACCAGACTTCAGAATCATATCAACACGCTCCATAACAATGCCGGACTCCCGCTCGCGGATCTTCTCCAATTGGTCGGGGTCTTCCACTGTGATCTGAACACCAAGCTTCATGCGCTCCTTCTGCAGGTTCATGTCGAGACAGGCGATCTTAGCATCGGTGACTCGGGTGGTCATGGCCTGGGAAGCAACGGTGCAGTTCAATGCGTAACCGTTCACGAGAACGGACTCGGTGCCACTCTTTCCGTGGGCCTTGAGCAGGTTGACGGCCTTAACTGGGTATTTGACCTCGCCTCTCTGGTTCACAGACTTCACCTGCAGCATTGCGTCCACACACATGTTAGCGAAGAAATCGGAATCAGAACCGATGATCTTGCTGGACATGGAGGTCTTCGCAATGTTAACCAGGCTGTCCTTTCCAATGTTATCCACCTTAGTCGTAACGTTCTCGTTCATGTACTTGACGGCTTCGCGCAGAGCAAGTCGGTATCCGTTGATGATTGTGGTAGGGTGTATGCGGTTCTTCATCAGCTCGTTACCTCTCCGGAGCAGCTCAGCGGCAATGAGGACAACGGAAGTGGTACCATCGCCAACCTATCAAAAATTACACCGGTAAGCATCAATTAAAGATAAGAATGTCGTCAAATGTACCTCCTTATCCTGTTGTTGAGCGAGATCAACAAGGATCTTGCCCGCGGGGTGCTCAATATCCAAAAGAGAAAGAATGGTGGCGCCATCGTTCGTCACGGTCACATCCTGTTAATGTGAGAAAATGCACGATATATGCGAGGGTTATCGATTCATACCCCTATGTCGTCAACCATCATCTTGTCCAGACCGGATGGTCCAAAGGAGCTCTTGATGACATTGGAGATAGCCTGTGTTGCCAGAACTTCAAAAAAATCAGCTACCTAGCCACCAACAAGTTCTCCTGAGGATCATTCAACATACCATTCTGCTCACGGACATCAGCGCCGGTGATTTTCTGCCCACCCAAGACTGTGTGCGAGATTGGTCAGTCAACAGTAACAACAACACGGAATCATTCAGGGGGCACTCACAAAGTGTGTCCGCATTCCGCGGGGCCTCGAAGATGCCTGCCATAACTGTAACAGACGAATGAAAGTAAGCTATTCGAGTGCGATGGCAGAGCTGTCTGGATACGGGGGGGTGCTGTGGGCACTAAAAGTTCTGCCGAGGCGGTGTGCTAGTAATTTTCGATATCGCATCCCACTTCACGGAGGGGAGTCATACCCCCGATTTCGCTCTCTTTGCTCAACCTTTGATCCGGGTCTCCCCTTCTTTGTCTAGGCAATTGTGATTCAACATGGCTAGCCAGAACCCCACCGACGTCCCTGCCACCGAGGCCACCCAGGCTCTCCCTGACCGCACCCAAAACCCCGCTGATACCACCGAGGGTCCCACAAAGAGCGCCGCCAAAAGGGCCGCCAAGCTCGAGCGCTTGCAGGCTGAGAAGGCCAACAAGAAGGCCGGAATCAAGGCTGAGAAGCCCGCTGGAAAGTCCGCTGAAAAGCCGATTGGAAAGCAGGAGGCCAAGAAGGCTCCTAAGAAGAAGGTCGATGGCGCCCACTTGACCGGTATCGATGTGTTGAAGCACGAGGACTTCCCCGGCTGGTACCAGCAGGTCCTCACCAAGGGTGACATGCTGGACTACTACGATGTCTCCGGTTGCTTCATCCTCAAGCCTGCTCTCTTCTTCATCTGGGAGGAGATCCAGGAATACTTCAACAAGGCTATTAAGAAGATGGGCGTCAAGAACTGCTCTTTCCCTCTCTTCGTGTCTGAGGATGTCTTGCAGCGTGAGAAGGATCATATTGAGGGCTTTGCCGCTGAAGTCGCTTGGGTCACCCATGCGTAAGCACTTACTACACCAAAAGCCCCAATCGAAGTATACTAACTCATTGACTTCAGTGGCTCCACCGCTCTGGAGAAGAAGATCGCCATTCGCCCTACATCCGAGACTGTCATGTACCCCTACTACGCCAAGTGGATTCGCAGTCACAGAGATCTTCCATTGCGCCTGAACCAATGGAACAGTGTCGGTACGAGCCCGTTTCGATCTTATCGACCCATGTTCCTCTCGACATCTGCTAACATGATTTGTGACTAGTGCGATGGGAATTCAAGAACCCCCAGCCCCTTCTCCGTTCCCGAGAGTTCCTCTGGCAGGAGGTTAGTCTCCCCCCAGCAATCCCGCAAATCTAGTCGATACAGGTTGCTAACAATATACAATTACAGGGCCACACTGCTCACCTTACTGAGGGTGCTGCCCGCGAGGAAGTCTTGACTATCCTCGATCACTACGCTAACATCTACGAGGAGCTTCTTGCCGTTCCCGTTGTCAAGGGCCAGAAGACCGAGAAGGAGAAGTTTGCTGGTGGTGCTTACACTACCACCGTCGAGGGCTACATCCCCGCCACTGGTCGTGGTATCCAGGGTGGTACATCCCACGGTCTGGGCCAGAACTTCAGTAAGATGTTCGGCATCACAGTCGAGGATCCTTCCGCCAAGGCTGGTGAGACCAAGGACCCTCTGCACGTCTGGCAGAACTCCTGGGGTCTGTCTACCCGTTCCCTCGGTGTCATGGTCATGATCCACGGTGACGACAAGGGTCTGGTTCTCCCTCCCCGTGTCGCTGAAGTCCAGGTCATCATTGTTCCCGTCGGTATCACCAACAAGACCTCCGAGGAGGAGCGCGTGAAGCTCGAGGCTGAGGTCGATGGTCTCGTTGCCGTCCTCGAGGCCGCTGGTGTCCGTGTCGACAGCGACAAGAGCGCCAACTCCCCCGGCTGGAAGTTCAACCGCTACGAGCTGCGCGGTGTTCCTCTGCGCATCGAGTTCGGTCCCGGCGAGTCCGCCGGCCACTTCGTCACCACTGCCCGTCGTGACGTTCTCGGCAAGGAAGGCAAGGGAACCCTCGCCATCCCTGACCTGGCCGCCGGTGTTCCGGCCCTTCTTGAGACTATCCAGTCTGATATGTTCAAGCGTGCTGATGAGCAATTCAAGTCTCACCGCATCAAGATCACTAAGTGGGATGACTTCACTCCTGCCCTGAACAGCAAGAACGTCTGTCTCATTCCTCACTGCTTGACCGAGGAGTGTGAGGACCAGATCAAGGATATGAGTGCTCGCAAGGCCGAGGAAGACTCCGGTGAGGCTGAGGATGCCAAGCCCCCAGCATGGGTGCCAAGTCTCTTTGCATTCCCTTCGACCAGCCCGAGGGTATTGAGCAGGGTGTCACCCCTTGCTGCAACCCCAAGTGCACACGCCCCGCTGAGAAGTGGTGCATGTTCGGTCGTAAGTTTATCAACCCCTCAACGTCGATTCTTCAAACCACGAGCATGTTGCTAACGTTTTTAACGCAGGTTCTTACTAAGCCACTCGCTTTTACGCTGCTGGCCAGAGCGTTTCTCTGATATTGCCTCACTCGTCTACGGTCCCGACTGCAGAACGACGAGGGTGTTTTTTATGCGGCATTACCCAATGCATGGCGGAGCGAAGCTGAAGCACAAGTTCTATGGCATTTCTTTCTGTGGATCTCAATGAATCGTTCCAGATGTTGATTTGTCATTTGTGGAGTTTAGGAGGGGAAAAGGCAGTGGCAATGATATTATGAACATGAGACATGTCATTATTTCTTTTTCTACAGTAACACTATTATTTCTTATGATCCACTCCCTCCTTTTTAGTATAATTTGGCTGGCCGTTTTTGCAAATCCCGAAATGACCGCGGAAGTACCCGATCTATACTTAGGCAGGCTACCATCAAACCCCTGGTCGTAAATAGCAGGTGTGTGGTGGCGAAGCTGCTCGACTTCAAATCCCGAAAAGAATCAGATCCCGTAGCAGGAACCATGATGGGGAAGGATGCTAGGATGTAGAAGTAGGTTAAGGTCTGTTCCTGTTACCCTACGCACCTGGGCAGTTCCTGTCTGTTAAGAAGGATTCCTATTTTTAAAAGTAGAATTGAGATTGTTAAGAGATTATGGTAACTTTGAATCGATTGAGAGCAAAACAGCAGTCGCTTGGTAGGCTATAATGTACATAGATCAGAAAGCAAGATAAAAGATAAAATGACAAAGGCTCCAGCCGAGGAATGCATGTGTGGTATTAGGACAAGAGGACCGAAAAGAGAAGGTTGTCGGAATGACAGTGTCTGAGACGAGATAGGAAAATGACTCGACCGAGCCAAAGAGAGTGAGGCAGTGAGTGGTAGTGTGAGGGAGAGACTTGAGTGAACATAGAGTAGTAAGTGAGAGCAAAAGAGTGGCTCAGGACAAGTATAAAAAAGTAAAGGGCTCGCGATGAGCTAGAGCGAGAGCAAAATCGATAAATCAAAAAGCGAAAGGCTGAACAGCTTTTTCGAAGGTCATGAAAGCATCGTCATCATGCGAGGAAAAGACAGCCCCGCGAAGTTGGGAACTAATAAGTTTCCACAGAGCGCGAGCCACGGAGCTGCATACGAGCTCGAGACAGCGGCGAGAGACTATTCCCATACACCTTTGAGCCGGAGCCCACGCCCCCTCTAATCCGATGAGGCCAGTACATAAGTTTCTGGGCCTCTTCGGCAGAAGCAGCATCGATAACATAACGAATGTTGTTTTCGTCGACGCCTTCGATCTGCACGCGCGGAGTCAGCAGGCTGGGCAGGTGGATGATATCGTCGTCGTCATCGTCGTGCGGGCCCGGTGTCGAGTGCGCTTGCATGCAGTAGATTGTTTTCGGAGCGAGGGAGGTATCGGGCGCGGAGTAAGGAGTGGCTGTGATGTTGCTGGCGGAGTCGGAGCGGTCTCGCTTGCGTGAGATACTTGGGCCTGCGCATAGGGGGACTGGGGCAGGCTGTTGCTCGTTGCTTGCGTGCAGAACGTCCATGTAGGTGATTGGTTCTCCGGCTGCGAGGGAGGAGACAGCGGAATTCTTCTTCTTGATGTCTGCTAAGAAAGCCGGGGAAGGAAGTGGTGCGTCGGTGTGTCGACGTTGAGCTGGGGCACCGGCGACCTTTTTGTGCAGTCGGTCGTAGCCAACGGAGCTTGAGATGCTGCGGCGGGACTCTGGGGATCTTTTGTGTTTCATGAATGATTTGCTCATTCGGCTTGCGCTTGAGGAGCTCCGGTTTAGTCCTTGGGCCTTCCGAGAGGCATTGACGAGCTCGATTTTCTCGGCAGATGGCGTGAATGGAGGCCCTGGTATCGGCAAAGGAACACGCTGGAATGCTTCGTGAGAGTTGACCTCACGAACAATTGCATCATGAAGGGACTCATATGTTGGATGGGTTCCGTGGGCAGACGTATAAGTCTTGGTGAACAAGTTCATTAATTCCGAGGCCCTGACCCGCGCAGATGATTTGGGAGGGCTGACTGGGCTGGCGATTGGCAGCGGACTGCTCATCACTTCCATGATGCTGGGAGGTCGTTTCATGTTGGTTGTTGAGGGAGTGGGTGGCTGGATAGCACGATGCACGATCTTCGGATTTCCCTTGGCTGCCAGTTGAGTATTGATTGAGAGACCTCGGGCGTTCTTTTTGGATACCGGCCCTTGGGGCTGAGGAGATTGGGATCTCGGGGGCAATGACCCGTTGCGAGGCACTGACGAGAATGGCTTTGGTACTTGAGGGGCCTCAGCAGGGCCACTGCTATCCCCCATGGGGATGGGGATCGTCGGACTATCGGGAAGAGGCGTGTTGCTCCATCTTTTGCCCTGTTTGTGCGCCGGAGGCACTCCCAGTCGCTGAACAGGGCTTGGTGGTGCTGCTTCTTGGGGAATGAAGCCCTCCTCTGCACATAGAGCCGGGGCCGACTTCTGTGGTCTCAAAGAAGTACCCAAGTCGGAGTTTGATCGGGGAGAACTGTCTGGGCCATTATCGTCAGGACCTGTCCGTAGATTCTCTGCGGAAGCCCAGGTCGGTCTCCCTGCAGGATTTCTCTTTGGTTTACGCTTTTGGCCTTTCGGCAATCGGACTCTGCCAGGCGCGGCTGGAGATGACTGAGAGCTCAATCCGGACATGGTGCGGCCGGAACTGCTATATTTTGCAATATTTCGGTCCGCGACATCCTCTTGGTACAAGGCCGAGAGGATTCGAGAATTGGAAAATCCCTTCTTGTATTGTATGCGGAGAAACCGAGTCATGTTGCGCTCGGCGACATCCTCGTTGTATGGACTGGCAAGTGGTGAAAGAGGTTCGGGGGTGGTCGCCCTAGAGCGTTCTGTGGTACTTAGGGCATCCATCAAGTCCACATATCGACCATTCTGGACTTTGGGGATTGCGTAACGAGTGGTGGGCGGCAATTGCGATTGAGAAGACGTTGGTCGGTCCAGACTATCATGTAGATCCACGAATTGTTTTTCAATTTGCTCGAAATGATGAGCCACATCTAGTGACTGTGAATCTCTGGACGGGAACCCCTCGAACTGGCTTCGTGCAGGCGAGTCAACCGCCATGCCAAAACTTGAGTCGTCCATGTGACAGCCCTCCAGTCCGAGGCTTGTCGCGGGACGGGGTGCCTTGTCCTGGAAAAAGCGCTTTAGGCCGACCATCTTGGAGATTTATATAGAACGCAAAGCCGGTGCGCGAGAGAATCGGAGCGCGGTTGGATTCCGCGATAAATCAGACGAAAGGAAATAGTAAGGATGGGCTAATGATTGGAGCGACGAGACCAGCGGTCGTCATTAAAGAATAGAACAGCTTGATGTCATAGCATCACAGCCAAATGTAAATGAAGTCCGACACACGGTCCAAGTGTTTTACCCCATGTCGCGAAATGGAGAAGCAGAGAAACAGAGAAACAGAAAGGAGGAGAGAAGGGAGATAGTAAAAATAATAAAAATAATAAAGTGAATGTCAACGAGTGCAGATCTAGTACTTTCCTGTGTCTGGATCAGGGGGACCCGGTCTCCTCCCCAGCGTTCGAACGCTAAAATTTAAGAGTAGTGCGTAGTATATTGGCATTCCGGGCCATTCTTTGTCCTAATTTACACTATGGAGCTCTCGAGTCCTGATCTATTGCCTTAGCCCCTCGACTCTGGGATCCTACCGAGTCCATTGGAAAATCCTATGGAAAATCCTATGGAGTTACGATTACGATCAACGGTGCAAAATGATCATCCGGCACGAGCTACACTTTGGGGTCCTGCAGATATTTTTTTTCTCCTTCGGGGCCAACGTCCAGGCTGCATCATAGGCCAGCTCCAAACTTTCCCGAGGGATCCACCTGGAAGCTCTTTTTCTGACAGGCGAAAAACACGCCCATTGGGACTATTCCGGGCGAGAACCGTGATGCTGTGAATTCCTGTGATTTCCCTGGCAGCAGCACATCTCCGCCCCGTCACCGAGCATTAGTGGTTCCAATCAGCGTGTCGATGATGGAGTGGAATTGCCGGAACGACAAGCCCTAGGTGGGTTAGTGGCTTATTGTGGCATACGATGGAGCTCCCAATTTCCCTGTGGATCGTCATTGGTGTGACGAGGTGATCGTCAGGTAGACCGTGAGCCGTCTCCTTAGGAACATGAGAACCGAACGCCAATTTTAGTTTTGACTTTTCCCGGCAATTCGGTGCTCATTTCAGGCGTTGGGGAAAACATCCTGGTCTGAACTGTCGATAGTTGACAGGGATGTAGTCCGTTTAAACAAAGAAACGCACAAGAACTAAAATTTTGGGCCGCAGCCGGATCTCGGATTGCTTTCCGCACATAGTGTAGTTCGCGAACTCTCAGGGGCCAAAATTGAAACAATGGTCACAGTGCAGTCTGATCCGCTCTCGCTCAACCTTGGTATGCAAGACCCTAGTGGGGGATTATCACTGCTCGTGCTGTGGCACATGCAAGGCATACTTGGGCTGAATGTGACATCTACTATTGCGCCCATGTAGAAGTATGAATTGACCGCGGAAAACATTGATTCCTCTCAACTAGATCCGCAATCTTGCGATCGATCGATATTCGGACTCGATTTTCGATTCCGATAGATGGGTCCTGCGCTAGACGATCAATTGACAGAACCGGGCGCGTTTAACCGTAGCGGGAATGTCAACTCTAACTTGCCCCTTTATTTAGTTTCTTGTGCTTTCTTCGGGGATGATCTCGTGCTGGAGATCATAGCACAAATTTCCTTTCAATTGTACTTCGTGTATAAATATCCCCCAACACGCTTCGTCGGGATTGTGTTGCTGCAAGTTCCGAGTAGTACTCCCGAGGTCGGAGAAAGACCGAAACCATTAATCACTTCCTGAACGGATGCTCAATGCACGTCTTCAATATTATGTACTAAAAAAATGATTTTTGACTAGTTGGCAATCCCGAATCGTTTCAAGGTAATCGCCGCTCCGTACATCCGAACGGGTCTCGAGGCTTCACCGGTTGTCTGACGTACACAAATATATATCAATGTTGGAATGGAGCCGGCAACATGCTGTGAATTCAAGAAAGCTCCTTTGCCTTGGTACCGTTAAACATGCAACGGGGCCGACGTGAAGCTAGAGTGTATTTTCTGAGGAGACTCATCATGGCCTGGGGTCAACATGGTCGTTTCCAAGCTTGTCAAGAGTGACCTCGGGAGCATCTAACTCGTCAACTCTCAGCGGTCAGTAAACTTCTTGGGTTAATATTGAACCTTGGAATACGTCAAACCTTGAAGATTGGAGCACTGATCATAGACCAGATAGTATGTAGTAGATAGGCGAGCCTAGCGCTCGGCTTCGCTTGTCGAATCATTATTTCACGCCCGGACTCGGCGATCGCACAGCGCTTCCAAGGTTGGTATAACGCAGCCAAAGGTACCTTCCAGTAGGTTTAAATATGTAAGAAAGATACAGCGGAATAAAAAGAAGAAAAAGGTTTGATTGAAACAAAATGGAGGTAAGGCTGCTTGGAGTTTGATATCAACTTGTTTGTTTATTACTAGTAACATCCACATCTGTTCAAATAGATGGAGAGGATTTGTCCATCATCTACATTGTAGGCAACCCTATCTATGCAAACCAACTATCTTTTGATTCCTCTATCGTTTCTTTCATGTCCAAATCTTTTCAACACTATTCCCCATGTGCTTTTTCCAATCCTTCCTGGCTTTATTCAGATCTGCTATAGATCTGCTTGTTTGCTCTTTCTCCCTTCTTTCCTTTCTGCAAGGCGCTTCCGGTTGCTTCCATGCATGCAAATACACATGTCTGCTGCTAGTTTGCTAGTTTGCTTGCTTGGCCTCTTGCTATTTATTAGTGCTGCTGCTTCCAGAGCCTCTTACCTTCTTCATCATCGGTTTCTGTCAAATTGGACCTTTCCCGAGGTCTTTTATGGAAGCATTGCCTTCATTACATTAACTTATGATCCTTATATATATATAAGTCCTGTATTGATGAACAGGTACCGCCGAATTCTCCCCATACAAAGATCCCATGCTTTGGCGAATGTTCTCAGCACCAGCAACTCTCAGATTTTCTACATTTTTGGACAGCGCAGTGAGATTGGAGAGCTGCAAGACTTTCCTGCCCTCCATCAATGGCACCTGGAAGATCATTGACCGTCAGGCTGGCCAGAAACGACCCCTGACCCTACGCTGGGTGTGGACGATCAAGCACGGTGGCATTCATCAGACACGCTTAGTCTGCAGGGGATTTAACAAGATCGAAGAGTCTCTGGAGTGGGCTACAAGTGTACCCACGCGGTGGTCTCAAAGCCTATGTTGTCCAAAGTGATCTCGTCCCTCACAGCCAAAAACAACTGGTCCCTTCATCATGTCAACATTGTCACTGCATTCTTGAACGCAGAAATGAAGGAATCGGTATTCATTGAACTACCTGGTTGAATGAAATCTTTTGTTCTCTGGACCTTGATAACAAGAACTGTCTTGTTTGCACTATTCCATTCATTCATCTGTTAGGAGAGGGAGATCGGAGAGCCAGAATGGAAGGGAGGGTGCCTGACTTCCAACACCTACGCAAACAACCAAACGGCAAAGACGTCTGCCTTGCCCTCTGCATATCTGCCGTCATTCTAGGCCCATACTACCGCGCTGACAGTATCTTCATCGTATTTTCAGCAACCGAATGAGCCGTGGCGGTTGAAGATGCACGTTTTCAACCAGTCTGGCCCTAAGATCACCATCGTCAGCGATGACGAGTCTTCCGTCGTACAGCAAAGGTTTGTCCTTGAAGGTCCAACATTGAAGCATCGATGTTTGGTAGTTGATGCATGCTGCATCACACATTCAGGGGCCTTGGCTCTTGTCAATGGCTCTCGGCATATCGATGGACATGATGTGATTTAAGGGGGAGAGAATGTGAAGCTGGAGTACTTTACCCGACACTTTCCATCGGCAAGGGCGCGTCTGATCCAACGGAAGATGCAAAAGAGGAAGAGACTGAGCATTGTTTCAAAGAGCAGCATTTACCAAAGGCAGAGTTGGTAATGCTGAAACATCTTTTGGAGTATAAGAACGATTCGGCCTGGCGGTTTAGAGGGTAAATTTTGATGAAAATGATGGCCATCAGTCGAAGTGCTATTGGCGCCGCTACATGGATCATCGCAAAGTCTGCAAGAAGACGAAGTCATGGACGGATCGTGCGCCAGATTTGTTGCAGCTTTTGACGATTCCTGATCGTCCATGGCAGCATATCACGATGGACTTCTGCTCCCTTCTTCGCGACAATCACGGTTACGACAACATGATGGTAGTCATTTGCAGGCTCTTGATAAGACCGGCTTCAGTACGGAGTACCCTGCGTCTAGAGCATCGACGCAAAGCAAACGGCGAGGCTTTTTGTGGGCCACATCGTCAAGTAGACTGCTCTGCCGGACTCGATAGCGTCAGATCGAGGGCGGCATTTTGTGTCGGCGTTTTGACATGAGTTTTGCCGCATTATGGATATGAGGAGGAAACTGTCCACTGCGTGTCATTTGTGTGTATCCAGGATAAATTATAAAGAGAATGGAGCATTGAATGGAAACACCTAGGACATGTTCTGGAATATCATTCAATCGTTATAAGATGTGACTATTTTAAACTTGCGCTATAGACCTCGCAATAGACTCCGTAACAGCCTCAGACAGCACCGTATTAGCACCGCGAGCCGCATCAACAGCACCATCTATCAAAGCCTCATGACCCGAGCGGGTATCGCCCTTCTCAAGTGCCGCCTTCGAGCTATCACCCTTAAGCCAAAGCTCAGTAATCTCATCACGCGCAGGCATATACGCCACCACACAAGCGGAGAGAATAGACCGGTGCTCCGCGGGGTCAATATCCAGCATCAGTCGCGGGGCAGTGGAACCAGACTTGGGGTCATCCGAGACCAGAGCTGCAACACCGCCTGAAACAAGATCCAGACAATCAATGTGTGCGTCCGCAATGGCCGCAGATGCAGCGGTAATACATCCAGCAAGAACATTCATCATTCCCCACGAGGCGTCGTGGGAATCCGGAGCATCGCCCCACCAGCGGTCATCCTCTGCTTCGATAATGGTCAAGGTAATGTCGAGACCACTCTTAGGCCAGCGCTCGGCGATGATTGCGCCGCGAAGGGCGGTTTCTAGATGTACGCCGAGGTCGCGCTCGCTGGCATCGCGGACATGGCCTCTGCGCTTGCGGGCAGCAAACGGCGCATACTTGATGTGGGTGGTGAGAACGAGGTTTGGTGAAAATGCGGCTGATCGAGGGAGTGGCTTGGGGCCATGGACTGTGCAAGCCACCTTGAGTGCTGAGGATGGCGGGATCAGAGATTTGGGGTTGGAGCGTGCTGCGGCGAGGGAGGCGGATGGTTCAAATTCGAGATATGAGGAGCCTGAGGCTGTGGGAATCAATCCGGTTTTCAGAACTGTGGCATTCAATGTCAGTGTAGCTCATACGAAGCTTGTCCGGGATGCATACAGATTTTCCGTAGTTCGGCGGGTTGGCGCTGGCGCTGGGCGCGCTCTGCGGCGCCTGTGGAGGATTCTTGCAGAGATGCAAAGACGGGGGGTCTGGTGCCCCCAGGCGGGCCATTGACACGTCTTCTATCGGCCATTTTGAAGATATTAAGGGCAGGTTCAAGCTGTCGAGAAATCGCAATGGAGGAAGTCCCAGAAACGGAAATCTTGGAGTTTGCACTGTTTGACAACCCCACCGCCTAGCGCCGTTTGGCTTTTTCGCAACTTTTCTCGATTTTTTCGGCCGTCCTTTCTCTTCCTTCTACACTCCTCTCACCCATGAGAAAGTCCTTCAAATGTCGATGGTCCAACTTTTGTGGTGAAGAGCGAGCTTCTTTTTCACTAATTACATTGAATGTGAGTACCAACTTTGCTTTTTGCCACTCCTGTCTTATGATGAGAGAGTTCCAACTCCAGTTCGGCGACAAAAAATGGGCCGAGAACAAACATGCATCACCATCTGATTATGACAATAAACCTTGCTATTGGTTTTTGATTTCAATTGATTAGCATCAGTGACTAACAATGGCTTCAAGACAGGTTGAAATTTTCTGGCTACCAAGCTCAGCAAAGCTTGCCGAAGCTTCCACTAACAAAGGTAAGACTACAATTTTTTTCCCTTCTTTCTTCCCCAACACACTCTCAAGTGATGAGAAAACATTTTCAGTTCTGCTTCTGCAATAAACTTTGAAGATAACAAAATACCTTACCAAAAACTCCTGAACCTTCTTGGGTCACCCTATCATTGTCTTTCAGCCTTACCGTCGATGACACAAGTACTGACAAGTCAAAAAGATCTAGATACTGTAGTACACATTGGAACTACTCTACCTTGCCGTTGATCAAAAGGTACATCATTGTCCCTCATCTTCACTGCACCAACCCCCAGTTACCATGATGACACCTAGTCAATCCATTCCATGACCTCTTGGAGGAACCGCCCCTCAGGTACGCACCCATGCCGTACAGCATGTGGAGAATACAGACATCGATCCATTGTCTCCACTCCCTATACTGGACCTGCTGTGCCCTCGGGTGTGGCAGGGAGGAAGGTTGTGGAGCCCGGAGACCTTGGGCTCGTCGGTGTCTGAGGTCGTTCTTCATTTTGTTGTCTTGTCCGCGGCGTGGTACTGCTATGCTTGGCTTGTGTTGGGTTCTCGTGTGAGGCAACTTATCCGTCTTGGGTGACTGTCTCATGCGAGGGCGCAGCAGGGGATGGCCTGATTTAAAACGGCTGTCTGATTACACTTCTGTTTCTTTGCTTGCAAATGAAGCTATTCTTGTTGAAGCTTTTTCAATTGCCAAGTTTTTTTGACTAACAGCATTCAAGATCTAGGGCCATTAGAAAAAAAAATAATGCAATCAAGACATTCTTCCATATCAAATCAATCTTTCCACTGTAAACTTGTATCGTATCTCATGTAGTGCTTCGATGATTCCATCATCCACTTGTGCTTGGTCGTCAACTTTGACCTTGACACTATTATCTATGCTGTTCCAAGGTTTCCTCGGACTTGCTGTATGCCTAGGTGGTTATCTTTAGTAGACATTTTGCTTCGAAAGCCTAGGTCCTCCGGTTCAATCAATGTTGTATTCAAACTCCGAGCCTCGGAATCCGTGGCAGTTTCCATCGACTAAGGTCAATGATCCCGCTTTACCTGCGATACTTCGTGTACTTCGCCGGGTCATAGCACTTGTAACTTCCAAGCTTGGAACCATGAAGGAGACAAATAACGGCATATCTGCATCTACATTATCGAAAAGTGTTCCAAGGTTCCAAGGCTCGCATGGGACCGAAGTAAAGCAACATATCTGCCCTGGCCATGTACATCCGAAGTACGGAGTAGGCAGAGAGAAACACGCATTGTGAATACCACGGCCAGTTCTCCCCGGGTGAAGTTGACCGCTAGAATATCAGGACCTGTGAGATTGGCGCCAAAAACGAGCGCCCCGGGGTTAGAAATGGCTGCCTTTGCGCCCGGGGCCCGTAAACCTGGACATTCAACCGCCCGCTGACCGCTCACTGCCCTACAACACCAGCCCTGGAGTCAGCAGGCCATGGCCAAGGCGGCCGGATAATTCTTTCCAAGGTTACAAGAGGCGCATTGGTGAGACCTGCGCTTTGGCTTGCGTTTCACAATACTGAAAATGGTCTTCACATGTCCGGCAAGCACAGTGACAACCCGTCCGTGTTTGCGGACGTGAGCGACTACTTGTCGGGGAGCTATGTCCAGCATAGCAGCCATCCGCCACCTGGCAGAGAAAGATACGCCATGGTCTCCAATCCAGCAGGGCGTTTGGAACTCTGTGCGACTTCAAGGTTCACCAAGGCGTCGACATTCGCGGAAATAGTTGCTTTCTCCACTAATACTTTTGTATCACATCGAATAGTTAAAGTTGATTGCGTGCCGTCAAATCCCCGATAACATAGTCCTGTGTGCAAGAAGGTTATCTGGAACTAGTCGTGATATCAGCTAGTATCGACTAGTACTGTGTATCAGACGATCAGAGTATCCATTGATCCGTCTGCAAGTCATCCATTGTTCTTCTTTGCCAGCCACCGAAATCCCCGACAGAAGCATCTGGAAGAGAAAAAAGGATGCAATTGGACCGTTTCCCCCTCCTTCCGTCACCAGACAGGTGGTTATCAGCATTGTTGAAAGAGCGGTGAAGATCCTCACCTCGAGAAACTGATGCCATCTCGCAGAGGGACGCAAGGGGGTCGCTCCTGGACCTACTATTATTTCCCGAGAAAGGGGAATTAATCAATCAGGTGGGATGAAGGCACCATGACCTAGGAATTCCAGTTTATAGAAGCAACGTGATTCCCGAATCGAAATATGCGAGCAAAGCTTAATGGCTGCTGCGATCCGAATTCAGATATGTCCCGGTAGCCATGGTGCTTCCGGGCCCGATGCGAAGTGCGATCACGCCCATGGCACGGAAAAGTAAAAGAAGAGCGGGAGCGTCATGGACTACAGTGCGCTAGAGCCGCATGAAGATCCCGGATGAGATCAACTTGGAAGAGCGTGTCGATTGAGCCTCTGAGATAAGAGCTGGGTCCGTGTGCACTTGACTACGAGTAGGGTCTCAAGCTGGAGAATTCTTTGAATCTCGGCTACGGCTGAAGGTTACGACTGCCCATTGCAAATTCTATAGATGATCGCACGTGTGGGAATCCCATGAACCTCTGGATCTCACGACGCAAGGGATGTGAAGGAATCCACAATGGCAATGATAGACCGTCCGTGCTGCATGTCATACCAATCTAACCCGATTCTGCACTCAAGGTTCCGGCCTCTACTATTCTCGCTTAGCGTACTTGCGTCCGGGAATATCTACTCGGCAACTTGTACAAGTACCTGGTGTATGCTCACAGGCACCGCCTTACTCGAAGTCACCTCGGAGTCACGGATGGGCGAGCAGCTGCGGGCGGAGAGGGAGATATCCAAAGATAACCTGCCACATGGACGAGGGGTGACGACAAGTGCCATGCAGTGCTCAGTCCCTCCATTCTAGTGCGGGTTGGCAACGGGGTCTCGATACCGTGAGAGAATTAGCATGAGTCACCCCCCTCGGTGGCAAAGAGCCTTCCATCAGGATGAGTCCCATCGTACTCCGTAGAGTGGAAATTAATGTTGCAGGAGGTGCAGGGTGTCATCCCCACCGACTTTTTCCCGCGTAGGTACCGGATACAATTGTCATTGTACATGAGTTGCGCACGGAAAGAGAAAGAGAGGGAGATGGAACACAAGCAACGCTGACGAAGAAGCCTCGGGGAGAGACCGACGGATAACCGAAAATTTCAAGAGACGAACGGGTTCTTTTAATTTCTCGACAGGGAAGACCCTTCGTGGTGGAGGCGATCATTGGGCCGCAAACACGGTTGGGCGTTAGTCACTCTGCGTTTTAGGGAGAAATAGGAAATCAAAGCTACGGAAAAGTAAAGAATGTGCAGAGCAATCAGAGTGAGAGTCTATGGGTAAAATTGACGGGGCAGACAAATAAGGATTGATGCCTACCATGGATCCAAGACTGGCAACCAAGGATGTCTCCAGCGGGTCCATACTCTAAACTGTAATGAAGTATACAATACAAACAATACAAGTACAACAAGTAGTCGGAAATAGTCTGAGTCCAGGGAAAAAGGGTAAGAGTCAAAAGAAAAAAAGAAAAAAGAAAAGAAATAAACATACAATTCCAACCAAATATAGAGGATATACAGACATAAATAAGAAATGACGACGCCGTCCCCCCACTTTCTTCTCTTTTCTTTTTGAGTTGGGTACCGATGGACCCGAGAGCCTCTTCGTGAAACTGCCTTTCTTTGGATTATTTTGGTTTTTTAAACATTTGCGCTCTCTAGTCTGCCTAATTTCTCTTTCTATTCTACATTCTTTTTTTTTCTCCCTTTCTCCTTTCCCTCTCTCTCTCTCTCTCTCTCATATTCCTCTCGGGTGTTCTTATCACCCCTCACTTTTGTATGCCCATCGACTCCACTCTCCCCACCAGGTTCTAAGACCGTCAGGCAGAGGATCCCAAATTCTCAACCCAACCTCAGTCCTGCAGCTGCAAGGCCACTCCACCACTCATCGTCTGCCAGAGAGGCTTTCCCTTTTTTTTAATTCTTTTTTTTCTCTTTGACCCAACGCTTCCGCCCGACCTTCTAAGCCCAACTATTTCGATGGAGACACTGCGCTTTTCCCAGTACGACTCAGCACTCTCCGCTTGACAGAAATCGGTCGCCATCGCCCATAGCGATCGGCAGGCCCGACTACTTGATTGGGCCCACTTTGGGGTTGGGCAAGAAGAAAAAAATAGAGGGGGGAAAGAGAAAAAAAAACCCGCAGAAAGAGACAGACGCATATTATCTGACTCATCGAAAAAAAAAAGGCAGTGGCTTCCTGTAAGTCGAACATCATCGGGGCCCCTACGGGAGCCACACACGTCGCCCCTGTTGGACGGGGCCAACCCTGTTTCTGTTTGGGAATTATTTTATTGATTTGGGATTTTTTTTTGTTAGGGACTCCCCGATCGCCTTTTGTGCAGCCCACATTATGGCCAGTAAGGGCCCCCAGGCTGCCTTCGTCGAAGAATTTGACGAAGATTCCAACGCTACTCTACCCGGCACTAGGTTGTCAGCAAATATTGCTCCCAACAGTGCTGTCAAAATCTCGAGGTTGGATCCTAGAAACCCGGAGCCGCTGATCGACGGCGCCAGTGACTCAGGTTATTCTAGTCGCACCGCCGCCACCGTCAACAGCACCCAATCTGGCCCGTCAGGCGAAAAAAGTCCCCCGGCCCCTCTTAAGCTCGTCAACCCCAAACGTGCCGACCTCTCCAGAAAATCTTCCACCAGAGAACGCAGAGACAAGGAACGATCCAGGCCTTCGCACGACGAGAAGATGGTAGGCGCCTACGCGGGCACTGCCCATCATGCTCACGTGCATCGGTCAGCGTCCAAGTCTCAACGACGAGACCCCGGCCACGCTCGCCAGTACCATCACGATACCTACTACGACTACAACGGCTATCCGCCCGCCCCGGACGCTCGCCAGGGTGAGTATCCTTTCTACCAACGCCCGCCCGTGCCGGACTTCTCCTCCTCCCCGCACGCCGCCAGATACGGCGCCGTCGAAAGCATCCACTCCAGCAACCCCGGTCGAAACCGCACTCATTCATACCACACCTACCACAGCAGCCGGCCCATGAGTTTCCACGGTATGCCACCGGGCATGGCATCGGGGATGACCTCCGGAGTGGCATCGCCCATGTACAGCCAGTCGTCCATGCACGGATACGACCACGGCCCCCCACCATCCAACTCGGCCTATATGCAGAACCAGTACTCATCCTCTCCATACGGTCAATCTTCCTACTACGCCCCATCGGAATACGGTGCCCCATCGGAATATCCACGTGAGCGGTCTCCCTCCCGAGAACCAGCGCGCCATCGCTCCAACTCCGTCTACGGGCCCCCACCGCCCCCACCGATGGACTCCGGAGCTTATTCCCCATGGTACGAGGAAGATCAACCTCTGGAGCGATATCCCTCGCGAGAGGTTCGTGGCCGTCCTTCCATCAGCCAGGACCCAGATGAGGATTACTACCGCGGAAACATGGCTCCCCCACCGCCACCAATGCCCAAGCCCAAGCTCAGGTCCGCCCCACAGGTCCACCAGGTCAAGCGCGTCGTCGAACGCCCAGAACGGCCCGAACCACGGAAAGTCCACACCAGCGCCGCGGCCGTCCCCTCCCAACGCCGGCCCTCCAGGGCCCTGCCCGCGGACCGGGACTACGACCGCATGGATATGCCCGAGCTAAGAGATTCCCTCCCCGTAGTCTCGGATCGTGATCGTGACCGTGATCGTGATCGTGGAAACCGCCGCATGTCTCGGGACGCTCCGCCCGAGAGAACCCACAGCACGCGCGCCCCGCACCGATCCACCAGCTACGCCGCCGAGCGAGGCTCCGCCCAGGTTGCAGTCGCCAGTTCCCGACGCAGAAAGCCAACAGAATACTACTACGAACCATCCAGCGTGGCCGACGATCTCGAGGATCGCGAACTCGCCGCTGAAAACTACCAAGCTGCACGGTCCGGCCGGGCCTCCACTGCCGCGCTCCCTCTCTCGCAGGAAGTCTTGCCACCGAGCAAGAGCACCAATCGAAACGGGAGCGACAGCGGCAGCCAGAAGAGCCGGTCGAACAGCAGCCGTGGCAGCGGAACGGGTTCACGAACAGAAGAAGACAAGAACATGACCCTGAATCTGAACGGATTGAAAATAGGATTTACTCAGGAAGCGATGGCGGGCAAGTCCATTAACATTCGTGCTGGGGAAACCGGGAACGTCCGATTGAATATCGGTGGTGAGTCCCGGCGACCTAGGCAGTATGTTCCTGGTTCTGGCTCGGATTATACGGGGGGTGCTAGTCGGCATCGGGAAATCGAGGATGTGAGACGCACTCGCGATGATAGACGGTTGGAGCGTGGCTCGCGCCGCGATAGCCAGTCTGCCTATGCGGGTCGTTACCATCATTGATTTTCCCACCCCCTGTTGAACTTGCGTCTTTGAGTTTATTTCACGTTTTCATTTCTGTTTGTTTTCATGGCTCGGTATTTTCTTTGGTCTTTTTTTTACTTCCTCTTTTTTTTCCTGTTGTGATTCCATCTTGTGTCTGCATAACCGTTGGTTGGCTGTTCGTTTGTCAAAAGTTTCGATTGCTTCGCATCTGCATTTCTATTTTTTTTTCTTCGGGTTCCGGTGTCTTTTCCGGGACAAAAACAAAATCATTGGGATTTTACCAAATGCGAGACTGTTGGGCAGCTGGGAATTCTTCTACGGTCTAGAGCCCACCACGACCAACAGTCTCGCCCAAGCTGGGAGGACTTTTGTGTGATTTCAGTTACAACCGTCTCTGTTCTCTTTTCTCTTTTCTATTTTTTTGCGTGTTTGGGCAAAACAATCGGGCACTCATCGCCCCCCTCCCCCTTTTTTCATGTCCGTGATGCGTCACCTGTTTATGGCGATATGATTGTACGATTCTGATGACCTGCGATGACAAGTCTGATGTGCTTTACTTTCTGTCTACTTTCTGTCAGCGATTTCGTGTATAGCCTTTCTTGTCATTGGGTCTGTGTCTTTCTCCTTGCTTTGTTCGCGACTCCGGCGGAGAGAGATTATACCCATATCTGTTTACTTGTCATGTCTCAACAGGTCATCTGTTTCCTTGGCCATATCTACTTTATATGTTGATTGTATTTGGCCTCTGGAACCGAGCTCCGTAGTTGATTCCGCGCTCTTTGTATTTTGGACTTTTGGCCTGATGCGTTCCAGTTTTTGATACCCCGCGAGCTGTCTGGGTTTGATCACAGGTTTTGGGCATGGAGGCTTGCCTCGGAGGCTCACTTCTCGGGTGTGGAATTTACTATACATAATTCAAGCAATTCTTCCAAAAACATACAAGTAGTGCCATACAAGTAAGTAGTGAAACTGATGTTAATGTGATCGACACTTTTATAGATCAACGTGGAGCCGAGTGGGGGTGATGTAAGCGGGTTGCCCGTGACAACTAGCGTTGTAAACACACTCCCCAGCCTCCTCCAACCTCCTCAATTCTGCCAAAGTCGAGCCGGATCATAATCTGGTTTGACGTTTTCTCTCTGCATTTTCAATCTTCCGAAACCCCTCGACACGCCGTGATTTCGTTCCTTTCACATTCCACATTCCACAACTGACATCCCACATTCCAACCCTAGCCCTTATCTAGATCTGGTGATCTTTTTGCTTCCACAGTAAGATCAAGTCCAGCGATCGCAAGAATGCTCGTCATACTAACCAATTCCAGAAACTCAAGTCTTGAGCCGCGTGCTCTGGGCTTCTTCGATCGCTCATCATGGCTCCCGTTCCAATCGACGATGTGCCAGAGATCCCAGTGCTCGCCGCTGGTGGGCTCTATGTTCGCGATGCCGGAGATGCCAGCACAGAGGCCACGGCTTCACTTAACCTCAATACCCACACTCTCGTCACCCGTGCCGACTCAACCACAAAGGCATCATATGGGCAAGGCACAGTTGACCCACACAGCATAAAGATGCAAGGTCTGATGGCCTTATTTGCTCTCATTGGCGCGGCATTTGTTTTGGCAGGAATTTGGTTCTTTTTCTGGGCTCGAAACGGCGGATTCGTCTGGCGCAAGAATGACTGGGACGAATACAAGTCGACCGTCCTCCGCCGCAAGGGACCAGATGGCCAAACTCTCAGTAACGCCACTAAGAGTACGAAACTTGGTGGCGGCAGTGTTGTCGGCAAAGACTACACCGACGACGGATACTCATACACCGATGGATCATACACCGAAACCGCAACCACCGTCACTGAAGAAAAGCCCCGCCGCAAGAGATTCAGAGACGCGAAAGAGAAATTCCTCCGACGACACAAGGACGAGCAATGGGAAGGCGCCGAAGATGCCGACGTGCGCGCCTACCGTGAAGAAAAACCCGCTCGCATCGGTGGCATGAACCGCGAAGCAGACGGAACCTACCACGGCAGCGACTACGACACCTCAGCACCACCCACATCCTACCAACAGAGCGAAATGAGCCAGACCCGCGACTTCGCCTACGACGACCCTCCCCGCCGCCAGCGTCACAGAGACCCATCTGGGTTCTCTTTCGCGGAGGGAAGCGAGGATGTCATCAGCCATACGACCGAAGAGCGCCGCGTGCGTGACCCCTCTACTCGTCGCCACAACCGTCGTCGTGAACGCCGCAGTCAACCACCCAGCACTGTCCCTAGTCAAGCCCCAGCTGGTCCTCCCCCCGCGCCCTCATCCCGTACCAGCAGTCCTCGCAAGTACCGTGATCGTCGCACCGCGGCCCAGGGTCATTACACCGAGCCGCTGGACTTCTCGTCTGCGGGTACCCGTTCCGAGTACCAGTATTCCAATGTCGATACTGAAGATTCCGGCACTAAGAGCTATAAGCATCCTATCGCGGGATTGACAAAGGGATACCGTCGCGATGGCCGCAGTCGCCGTCGTGATAGTCTGAGTGATAGTGAAGGCGAGACTCACTACTCGTGAGCTTCGGTACATTTCTCAGCCATCATGATTGTTTTTTTCTTTTGAATTTTAAGAATACTTTGGGTAACGGATAGCGTTGTTTTGGGTCAGAAGCCCGCTTACGGATATTGATATGGGAAATTGTTTGATTTATGTACATAATGAACTGAATTCACGATGCGAGAAACAACTTGATGCTCAATAAGCTTTGAACCTCTGTTTGTCCCACTTACGTATTCTCTGTAGAATATCAAAGTGAGGGGCCGGGAATTTTCTGTCGCGGTCTACTCCGTACCTAATGTATTCAATAGATGCCGCTTAGATGAAGTTAAGCGCCAACCACTTTTCTGTCGCGCAATTGGGGGCGTGAAGATGTCTTCATCCTTGATTCCACGATTATCACTTTGGGCCTTAAGCTGAACTGTACATACAGGTAATACGCGTCCCAAACTACTTGGTGTCTTGGTGTCTGTACATACGCATTCACTGTGTATAAGAATGGCGCCAGCTCTCCATATTCAAAGCGTTTGATGTACATCCATGGATACAACTAATCACAAACGGCCAATCCTTTACGGAAGTCCATTTCGAAAGTCCCGCCCTAGCATACGATACCTACTGTAACGAGCTCTGGTGCCTATATATAGCGAGCGCAGTTCCATGGGGCCAGACTTGGAATCTTGGTCTTTTGCTCCCGAGGTCCTGGTGCGGCGGTTAGGTGGGCAGAAGGCGCCTACGAAGGTGTAGCGCCCAAGGGTCAGATGCAAGTTCTCATGCCTTGTTATGCCTGACTCAGGTATCAAACCCTACATCTGACCCTTGGGCGCTATAAACTTGAAACCTTCTTAGGCGCCCTTACGCTGAGATCGTTTGGACCTTCGGGTATGATTTCCTTTTCTAAATTACTAGCTCTGTTTTCTTGAGGTAATTGGATGTATGATGTGAGGCCTGGTATGCCAATGTGATAAGCGGCATGATAGGCGGTCATGTCTAGAAGTAGTGCCTAGAGGTCAACTACTCATGCCGGGCTATTGAAGACACCAAAATAGTGTTACTAAACAAAAACCATGCTAGTAATTTAGAAAAAGAAATTATACTTGCAGGTGGCTTATGCAGAGATGTGCCTTTTTGAAATGGACCTCCGTGGCTTGGAAATGGATACTAAAATTATGTGTGCCTAAGCTGTTGAGTGTAGCAGTTGGCGCCAAGAGGTGCTTATTGAGGATTTGCTGTTAGATAAACAAGAAGAGCCCTTGTACTTAGGTGAATCATCTTATTCTTCAGACGATTCGATTTGATGCTAAACAAAATACTTTTTCTCAGCCTGACCTGAAACTGCAATTCGGACGAAAGTTACTTTCCATCACACAGTAAGTCGCGACATAGTCATTCATTGACTTGTTGGTTAATCTTTAATCAGGAACTGGGGCTTCCACTTCTCGGTCACCCACACCGGAGCGAACAATACTGCGATCTCAGTAAAGCACCGGCAGACAATTATCAAAACGACATATACGTGTCAAATCGGAAGGGGTCCATACATCATGAATTGGAATGGGGACAGCATAAATATGGAAAACGACGAGGTTCTGAAAGCATTCCAGAAAGCGAAAGAACTCAACCTATGTCCAAATCGCATCTGGGCTGTTGCAGGGGAAAATTTACCCAAACTGCTACCAAAATCAAAGGTGATCCCTGTGGGAACAGGGCAAGCCGGCGAGAAAAATGAATTTGACAACCATGATGAATGCACATCCGACTTCTGTGAATACTCTCAACTCGATTTCACAAGGGTCGAGCAGCGTCACGAATGTAGCGATAGAAGCAATTGCCAACTGAAGAATAATTTTCCGAGCTACATGTTAGATGATGCTGCGAGGGATGAAGAGTCGACGGCGTGGAGTCTGTCAGGATATTATCTGCTGGGCTATCCTTGGCCGTATATGGCGATATCTCACGTTTGGGCGGATGGAACTGGAACCGGGGCCTGGAATGCTGGAGAAGTCAACGAGTGTTTGTGGGAATTCTTCCGAGACATTGCATGGCAGTTTCAATGTCGCGGAATTTGGTGGGACACGCTCTGTATCCCTCGCGCAAAGGCTGCTCGATGTCAAGCTATCGAGAGGATCCAGAAAAACTACGAGGACGCCCGGATCACGTTGGTACATGATCATTTTCTGCGATCCTGGGAGTGGGATCCTGAAACAGCGTGCTTTGCTATACTAATGTCACCCTGGTTCAGTCGAGGTTGGACTGCCCTTGAATTGGCCAAGTCGCGGAAAGTGAAAGTGATCTTCAAAGGACCTGCTGGCCCTCTTATCAAGGATCTTGATGAAGAGATCATTGAAAAGGATAGCAAGAGCAACAGCCCTCGCCAAGAAGCTTCTAAGATCATTAAGAATCTTCGAAAAGGTATCGACACACTAAATGATCTCTTGAACGTGTTGGGCTCGCGCTATACGTCTTGGGCCAAAGATATGGCTACAATATCTGCATTACTTGTGGACGTGGCTCGAGACGAACAGCAGCAGGATACATATAGGAGCATTCTTCTGAAGTTCGGTCGGATAGCACCCGGGCATCTGTTTCACAATGCTGCAACAATGACTAAAGAATTCAGCTGGTGTCCGGCCAAGCTCTTTGACTTGCCACTGGATGATTCCAAGCCTACCCTGTCTATTTCCCCAAATGGCGACCTTGAAGGGAAGTGGCGTGTCATTCCTGCGGGTCCCGAGACTGAAAAGGCGTGCTGGTGGAGTAGCACACATTCTCTGGTAAGGCGAAAACTTCAAGCTGCTCTCAGACATCCTCAAATGTGTTGGCTTTTAGCCGAGTGCCGCCCCGGGCAGGAGGCAGCGCCAGTAAGCAGAGCTTTGCTTGTGAAAGAAACGAAAGTTCCATCTCGCTATCAATACGTTGGAGCGTTATACTTCCAAGGAGAGTTAGGAGGGGAGGGAGCGCCCTGGTCCAGCTCGATAAAGGAAGTGACGATATCAAGTTATCAAAACGAACTCGAAGGTCAAGCCTCTCATCAAGCCGGCAACATGATTACGGAAAGCGAGAAGGTCGCTCACCCAAACACCATGAAGATCGAACAATCAAACAATGTCTTTGACGCGGAGGCATTCAACTCTTCGATATGGAGAGGAGACTACAAGACTTTCAGGTACTTGATTGAAAACGCCACTCAAGATGATTTAGATCAAATGCCAATATCAAAGGACCCTGAATCGCCAGACCATTTCAAAAAGATACCGTTGCATCTTGCATCAGAACGAGGGGACATACGGATGGTTAAAGACCTGTTGTTCCACGGAGCTGCCTTGGATACACGGTCTCTTGATGAGAAGACAGCGCTGCATCGCGCTGCTTTCGCAGGCTCTGTTGATGTTGTGAAAGAGCTCTTGCAAAACAGAGCCGATGCCTCGGTGAAAGACTACTTTGATGAAAATACAGCACTGCATATTGCAGCACGGATGGGATTCGCGCCCGTTGTAGAGCTTCTCATCACTCAAAGCGATTTAAATTCAGAATGCTGGTACCGCTTGACGCCTCTACACCTTGCGGCAATGAATGGGCACACGTCGGTGGTGGAGGTGCTCAAAGATGCCAATGTCCAAACTAAGGATGACGTGATTGGTTGGACTCCGCTACATTGTGCGGCTTGTCATGGGGACCCGAGTTTAGTTGAACTCCTGATCCAACGTGGCGCGATAGTCGATATCAAAGATGACATGGTCGGTTGGACACCCCTGCATATTGCGGCGATGAGTGGGCACAACGAGGTCGTCAATGTTTTACTCGAGAACAGCACCAAACAACCAGTTCAAGATAACTACGGTTGGACACCTCGCCAGTTCGCAGAATTGAATGGTCATGCGCAGACAGCCGAGGTACTTTATCGCGCAGAAAGCAAGAATGCTGATACTATCTCGGTGATTGAGGATTGTTGGACATTTATGCACTGCAAGGTGATACATGAAGGACGTCTCATTATCAAGTGGCTGTTTGACGACGATAAAGACTTCTACTTTGTTGAAAGTGATGACGAGATAACACTAAGGCAGCACGCTGTCGATGAGGCACTTGGAACTGCAATTCGGTCACTGCTTGAGGAAAGTGCAAATGCCATAGAAAATGATGTTCAACTCCCGCGACACAGAGGTGTCCAGCGCTGGCAGAGACTTCGAGCTGCTTTTCAAAAGGCTAAAGGTGAAAAAGAATGCTGGACAACGGAACAGTCCGCAATCTCAGGCGGACCAGAGGGATTCACATGGCTGCTCATCTATGAGACTGTTGATGATAAGATTTGGGGTGCCGCCTCCACGCCACTGAACATAGCTGTGGATAAAGAGGATGAAAATCTCACACGGCTGCTACTTCTGAAGGGCGCCGATGCTTATATCGATCACGAAGACGACGACAACAACAATGCACTAATTCAAGCGATTAATCACAACAACGAGGCAATTACGCGGCTGCTACTCAAGAAGGGCGCCAATCCGAATGCTCCCGGCGAAGAACTCTCGACGCCGCTATCTTATGCAATTTGGGGAAATGATGCAATTGCGCGGCTGCTACTTGAGGCGGGTGCTGATCCAAGTGGTTCGGATAGGTTTGGATACACAGCACTAATGTGTGCTGCTGCGGAAGGAAACGAGGCGATGGCATGGCTACTGCTTGAGGGGGGTGCTGATCCGAATGATTCGAATTGGTATGAAAGCACAGCAATAATGGAAGCTGCCGTGACAGGAAATGAGGCGACGATACGGGTACTACTTGAGGCGGGGGCTGACCCGAACACTTCGGGTAGCCATGGAGAAACAGTACTGACAGAAGCCGTTGTGAGAGGAATCAAGGCGATGGTATGGCTACTACTTGAGGCGGGAGCTGATCCGAATGCTTCGGATAGAAATGGAGAAACAGCACTGATGAAAGCCGCTGCGATGGGAAATGAGGCTATGGTATGGCTACTACTTGAGGCGGGGGCTAGTCCGAATGCTTCGGATAGAAATGGAGAAACAGCACTGATGAAAGCCGATGTGAAAGAAAATCCGGCGATGTTATTGCTACTACGTGGAAATGCCACCAGTGAGAAGGCCAAAAGCCCGAACGGCAGCGGTCTGCTACATCACGCTGCTGTTGGTGGATCTGAGGCGGTTATGTGGCAGCCACTTGATATGGATGTTAATACAGAGGCTGGAAGTCTACATGACAAGAGGCCGATGGATTGTGTCGGTCCCAACGGGAGTAAGAAGGCTAGGCGGCTGCTCTAATAACGCTTCAGCCGCCTCCCTTTCTCTTCTGCCATCGGTTAAATCCCAGATTCCTTTTGATCCCACAGCTTATTTGAATGGAAGCCTGGAGGTGGAAAAATAATATTTCTCCAGAATTTAGTGACCCCACTCGCATACCTGTGCCATCTTCAAGAAAGTGCAATCTATAAGGAAGCCTCGGAGACCATATACATAGGGGATATGTGCCACATTCCAGTTGAAGCTCAGATGTGGAACCAAATGCAATTTGAAGCTCTACATAACTAGTGAAGTGGGAAGAGCGCACTGGTGGTCTGACATCGCAGACAAGACGACGGGGGTTCTCAGTGCTCGGGGCTCATAGGGAGAGAAGCAGCCCCCCTGTATAACGAGAATGGAAATAAATGCTGCTTCAGAGGTTTGTATACTGCTTGATTGCTATCCTACACAAATGTGAGACTAAAAACTAGCACCTCTGACCCTGCGGCGCATACTAGTAGTGGCACGGTTTCCCCACTACACTATGTATAGGCACACGTGAAAGCGGATAGACGAGATCAGTAAATTTTGGAGAATTATTGGGAGACTTTCGAAGAGGGTAGTCTGATTGAAAGTGAATGGATCGGAATGGTTAGCATGGCGAATCGACTTCCCGATTAGGCAATAGATGAGATACAGTCAGTGAGTGACTCAAGAGAAAACATTTTACTTCAAAACAAACTGTTCTGGTGGTCAAAACATTCCAAGTAGTCCCATTCTGGGTGTTAGATACTATCGGTCTATGCATTCTGGGATTTGTGGGTGTTGGTTTCGTTCCCTTGGGTTTTAAATAGCAAAGATAGACACTCTCACTTCCTTGCCAATTTGACTTATGTTTCAGCTACATGGCCATTTCTTCTCGAGCCCTGGGCGGCACTGCAAACAATATTCAGGTGTCTTCTACCTCGAGCCACCAAAACCAACACCCATGGACCGCCTAATGTGTGCTGCGGTACCTCGAGGTATTTAAAGACTCCTAGGCAATCTTCTGATTGAAGTACCCATGAGTACCGAGAGAAAGATATGATTCTTCTCGTTTCCACAATAAAAACAACTATCGCCATATTAATAGTATTTCCCGGCTCGTGGTTCCCAATCTCCAAGTCAACTCGTAGTGCCAGTGCTGGATGAAACTCCATACCTGGATGTCCAAGTGGCACATGTGATGCAACAGCCTCTGACTCACGATATTTCTGAGCGTAAGAAAGCCGTATCTCCAAGCCAGAAGAGATGGGTCATAGCAAACTCACTGACACCCCGGGCAAAAGATATTATGTTCCTCGGTATTTTCTGGCTTCCACAGACATCACCCGTCAAGTGAGGCGGGATACGAGGCCTTTCAAAATCGTAAATTGATCTGATTGCTGTAAGAAGGCACCCAATAAGGAATAAAGGCTTCGAGATGACGAGGCTGTGTCAAAGGTCTGCCAATTCCGGGTATCCGTCACCCCTTGCCCGATGCTTCGAATTTGATACGATCCTGGTCTTCCTGGGCTAGCTCAGGCTATGTTGTATTAGAGCAAGGCGTGATGGAATATCAGGATGCCGTCTAGTGAAACAGGCGGAGAGAGGCAAGACCGCTGCATCCATACACAGGTGTTGATATTCACAGCAGGGTGCAGATCGTTGTTTGCCTAGCGCTGTTACCAAATATTCAGTCCTATGTTCAAGTAATTGGATAAATTTTATCACCCTTGCACTGTCTCGCCTCATATGGTCAGGAGATGAGACAGGTGGCGTAGGCACAGAATGTTTGTTCCATGATTGAGATGCCCCTTCAAGGACTTGTCGTAGCAAACGAAATACTCCAACACATGGTTTGTGCGGCTGCTCTCTGTCCCTGTATTTTGTCTTCCTTTAACTTAGAAATTTGGCGCTGTTGGGGTCCTCTTGAGAAGACTTCCATCACAATAGAACAGAGGAAGTGCGGTTGGTCACTTCGCACTGAGAAATCACATGGTATTTAAATAATGTTGTGCGGCTTTTTATGTCTATCCGTAGCATAGAAGAGGGGGAACAGTGTTGGAAATAAATAGCTCAATATTGTTGTTGGCTCAAAGGGTTCCCATGAATGGGATCTAATTGCCAACCTTGGGATATTGTGATGAGCCTCGACTATAATGCAGACAAATATTGTCCTACTTACCTATGACAGGCGCTTCAAAGAGCCCCTGGCCATGATGCCATGTTATAAGGTTTAATCTAGTCAATGACCACTCATTGTGTTCCCATCTCGCAGGGGTTCCGGCAACAACCAACAGATCAAGATGTTGGATGATAAGGGCGGGGTGGCTATAAGCGGTTAACCACAGGCAGTAGCAACCAAAGATGGAACATTGACTTCCAATAAATTCAAGCATGTTTACTTGTAAGAGGTCATGTCGCTTGTTGTGGCGCTGAAATACCCGAGTTGGTCACCAATAACACGGTTGTCTGCCAGGTCCGACGCCGCGCCATTAGCACCGCTGCTCTTGATTCTGTCATACACTTGGTCGCCTCGACAAAAAATAGGATGCAGCCTTGGGCTAACTCATGATATCTATAGTAGCTTCATATTACAACCCTTAATCTACCGGGATTTCATCGAGTGTGAGCCATGTCTAGTCATGTGCTGGTCCCAAAGAATCACCTCAGCGAGTGAGGGCCTGACAACAGACCAACTTGTTGTGTCGTATACGCGCGGTGTATATCAGAGTCACCTGGGTATGAAGTATTCTTCCAATGTTGTTCTTGACAGTAGACGGACCGAGCTGTATGTTACAACAGCGGGCACATGGGGCGGAGCCCAGTCAACATATAAAATGCTTCACGGCTCGACCAATATTTCTCCTGCCTTTATAGCCTTCAAGGTTCTTTCGACTATTCCTTCAAAGTTGTTTCAAACAAACATTAACAGAACCATGGCGATGGATTGGGCGTGTGATTCTGAAAGCAATCAATGGTTCCGCCCGGCGTACACCTATGATGGTAAGTTTTCCTGTCGAGCGATATGAGGAACGAGCTGACTGGGACGAAGACGAGCCACACAGTGGAGGGGGCCCTGGTGGTCATTCACTGCCCGAAACTCTAGAGAGAGATCGCGCCCTAAGGTATCGTCATCTCTTCTTGTTTTCTTGGCACACATTTGGGAAGTTAACAGGATATCAAAAGCCGTCCCTGGGGGCAAAGCCCCTCTGACTTGACATCCACCCCCCACGATGCATACGAACACCCAAATGCATTCTCGAATGCATTCGCGTCCTATCAAGAGCACCAGACAGACTCCCAAGATACGCAACTACAGCTGGCATCTGGAACCAGCACAAACAGCCAGCAAAGGGGTTCCAACTTTCATCACCCAGCGCGAGAGCGCGCAGAAGCAACCGACTTCCGCCATGGGAGACGTGAGACATATGCAAATGCAGACAGGTGGACACGCAGGATAAGAGCTACTCAAGCTGGCCCCGTAGACCGCAAGGGCAGTCCAAGTCCGCCAAAAAGAGAGCCCGCCGCAAACAAAAAAAGGCGGAGGGAGTGGCCCCCAGAAACCACCAGAAAAACCCCCAAGATACGCGACTACAACCAAGATCTAGAGCCAGCACCAACAGACAGCAAAGGGGTTCTAACTTTCATCACCCAGCGCGAGAGTATGCAGAAGCAACCGACTTCCGCCCTGGGAGACATGGGACATATGCAGATGCAGACAGATGGACACGCAGGGATAATAGCCACCCGGGCAGGCCTTTTAGATCGCCATCGCGGTCCAATCCCGCCAAAAGTGAACACAAAGATGTGAGGGGAGTGGCACCAGGAAAATCACACCTGCTGGATGGTCCACTAGAAGCTGGTAAGTTATGAGGCTATCTTGAACAAGTATGATGAACCAAGAAGCTGATGTCTATTCACGCCGATAGGGTACAAAAGGCAATGGGACGGCAATGCATACTTTCAAGTCGGCCGGGTGTTCAAAGTGCTATACCACGAGAACGCAGGACCGAATATGCGCATCACCCAGGAAAATGTCGACTCGCCAAAAGATGTCAACCCGCCAAAGGATGTCAACCCGCCAAAGGATGTCAATTCGCCAGAATTTGTGGTGTTCAAGGGCATTTACAGCCAACCTGTTTATAGCACCCCCCGGCGCATGATAGTGGTCAAGCAGCAGTTCCTCTGTTGTTGGTGCGTGTATGTATTGATTTTCATACTCACTCTCCATTCGATCAGGTGGCTAACAACTCACCAGGCCTATCCTGACGTACAACGACCAAGCTACAATCAAAGTAGCGATTGATCACGACAAACATGCCGTCGTTTATATGCAAGGCAATACTCCCCCGGTCCAAAGTGATGAATATAAAATGACAAAGAAGCGAATCGAAGTGAAGCCTGGTAAATCTCGCCCGAGTTTGAGTTACTTGTCGAGAATCAACTTTGGGAAGGTGCACACAGTCGAGCATAACGTCAAGGTTTTGCCTTTGGGTCAAGTCTCGGAAAGGTCTATAGGGCTATTGTTAGAGTATTTTAACGAAGCACAGATGGGTCCGCAGGAAGGGACAGATAGTGTTGCGGCACGGGACTTTAGGTCCCGTGACGGGTGCCTGCCTCCTAGACCCTCGGCTAGCTAGATTCTGACAGAATTCAAGACTTTATGACCTCCAGGGCTGATTACGCAACATATAGTTCGTGATATGCGATTTGGCCTAAGGCACATATAATTATGTCATAAAAATCCGGGCTCACCGCCTGCGGCCCATTCACCGCCCGACAAAATTTCCCAAAAAAGTTTCAATTTCCTCAGATCGGATCAAGCATATACACAGCCAAACGACACAATGAAGCGCAAATTGGATGCGAATGACGTTCCCTCTCCCAAGGCCGCCGTGGCCGAGGAAAATGAGCTTGACTTCGAAGCACTCGGCCTCGATCCTCGATTGCGCCAGGCTCTGATTAAAGAAAAGTTCACCAAGCCCACTCTGGTGCAATCCAAGGCGATCCCGCTTGCGCTCGAAGGAAAGGATATTCTCGGTGAGCTTTCAATATCTTAAGCTGGACCGATTTGCAATAACTAACAAACTTAGCCCGTGCGAAAACTGGCTCCGGTAAAACCGCCGCCTATGTTCTTCCCATCTTGCAAGCCATCCTCCAACAAAAGACGGTTAGTTTCGCTCCACTCCAGTATGGATTTACTCAGTGGGCTTGTTTCTAATTACTGCTATGTACCAGGCCGATCCCTCCTCTAAAGCCACAACCGCTCTCATTCTTGTCCCCACCCGCGAGCTTGCAGAGCAAGTCCAGAAAGTCATCGTATCGTTCTCCAGCTTCTGCGGAAAGGACATTCGGTCCGTCAACTTGACACAGAAGGTTTCCGATGAAGTGCAGCGCTCGATGCTGGCCGATTTCCCCGATATCGTTGTGTCCACCCCCACCCGCGTTTACAGCAATGTCAACAACTCCGCTCTTTCCCTCGACAAGGTTACCCACTTGGTTATTGACGAGGCCGATCTCGTTCTGTCGTATGGATACGACGAGGATATCAACGCTCTTTCCAAGGCCATTCCACGAGGCGCGCAGACATTCTTGATGAGTGCCACACTAACCTCGGAGGTCGACACATTGAAAGATCTATACTGCCGCAATCCTGTTATCCTCAAGTTGGAGGAGAAGGAAGAGAAGGGCGCTGGTGTCAGTCAGTTTGTTGTTCGGTAAGGAAATTCTTGCTTTACAGTATATTATCGCGGTTGCTAACTGTTCAATAGATGCGCCGAGGATGAAAAGTTCCTCCTGACCTATGTCATTTTCAAACTGCAGCTCATCAAGGGCAAGGTTCTCATTTTTGTCGCAGATGTTGACCGCTGTTACCGTGTGAAGCTTTTCCTTGAACAGTTCGGACTCAAGAGCTGTGTCCTCAACTCCGAGCTACCCATCAATTCTCGAATCCACGTGGTGGAGGAATTCAACAAGGGTGTCTACGATATCATCATCGCAGCTGATGAGCAAGAAGTTCTGGGCATCAAGTCAAAGAAATTACCCGAGGTGAAGGAGTTGGAGGAAGAGGAGACCAAAGAGGAGATGGGCGATAGCGAGGATGAGCAAGCGCCAGAGGAAACCGACAAAGGCAAGAAGCCCGACTCAAAGAAGCGTCGCAAGATGAGCGCCAAAGAAAAGGATTACAGCATTGCCCGCGGCATCGACTTCCAAAACGTCGCATGCGTTCTCAACTTCGACCTCCCCACAACCTCAAAATCCTACACCCACCGCATCGGACGTACCGGCCGTGCCGGAAAGGCCGGTATGGCTCTCTCCTTCGTGGTCCCCGCCGACCAGTACGGCAAGCACCGCCCCACCTCCATCCCCAGCACAAAGCACGATGAGACCATGCTCGCCAAGATCATCAAGCGCCAAGCCAAGCTCGGCCACGAAGTCAAGCCCTACCACTTCGAAATGTCCCAAGTCGATGCCTTCCGTTACCGTATGACCGACGCCCTGCGCTCCGTGACCAGACTCGCTATCCAAGAAGCGCGAGGACGCGAGATCCGACAGGAACTCATCAAGAGCGAGAAGCTCAAGCGCCATTTCGAGGATAACCCCGACGAGTTGCGCCAGCTGCGTCACGATGGCGAGCTGCGTGCTGCGCGTGTCCAGGCCCATCTCAAGCACGTCCCTGAATACCTTATGCCCGCTAAGGGACGCAAGGGAATCTCCAAGGAAAGTGCTGGGTACGTGGGCTTCGCTAAGACGAAGACGAACCGCATTCGCAAGGCGAGAGATCGCAATCGCGCTCGTGGTAAGGCCGGTGGCAAGTCTGACCCCCTGAAGACGTTTAATAGGTCCAAGAAATAGTGATGTGGTTTGAATCTTCCCGGCGTTGGATCTGGATACCATTGTACAGTCAGGCATAAATCAAAAATATTATTTCAATGCGGACATTTCGTATGCATTCTCAGTAGACAAATGGCAGAGTGCCTTTGAGTAACCCACAATTGCCGAATTCTATTTACAAGGTTCTACTTCGTACACTATGTATGTTCACATCTCAACAAGGTCTCGGTGGCCGTGAGCTCGTTCTAGGCTCAGTAAACAATGGCTCATTCGTGAAGCGCATAGTCCTGCCCCACCAGTTGTCGAACAATCTGAGGATCAACATCATCCAGACCAAGTGAGACTTGGAGCCATTTCCCTCGGCCCTCTTTCCTGATCAGCCGGAGGTTCTTTCGCACAGCCAACGCAGTTTGGAACTGGTCTCTGTAAGCATCGAGCTTCTTCAGCCTACGGGCAATGGCCTGCTCTTCTTCACGCCAAGGGGGATCCGCCGGATCTGGATTCCGAACTCGAAATGCAGGCGATATGTCTTTATTGTCATCCAAGATGGGAATCCAACCGGGACCCAAGCTGATCCATTCAACGTCGCGCCATGCTCCATTCCAGTCCGGTCCCACAGAGCCAGGCCGGTAAGGGACGCCGTCTGGATCTGCACCGACCCAGTTAAGGGCTGGGAGCCAAGATGCGCAACCCTCGAGGTCTAGCCACTGCAGAGAGCGAGTAGACCGAGATAGTTGGCGGAGGACGCTTGCGGCTTCTGCCCAAGCGTTGTCTAGAGATGCATAGTTGTCTGTGCCGCTGTAGCTGAAGGTCAAAGAGTGGATTGTGGGGTGGCGAATGCGGGTATTCACAGCACCTGGCGTACGAGTTGGGGTAGGCCAATGTGCCAAAGAAAGATGAGTGATCGTCGTCAAACGTGACAGTAATTTAATCAAGGATGTCCAACTTGCAGCGGCTGGGTTCGGGTGTGCTAATGATAGGAAACGGAGGTCTTCGAAACGGTTTTTTCGAGTCAGCTCCTTGGGAATTGATGGCGCATGGGTGCCATTTGCACGATTATCCGCCGTCTCATCATGATCAGAGTGTTCCTCTTCATCCCACGAATTCGGGATGTATTCATCCCTGTCATCTTTGACGACATCGGCAGCTGACGTATTCAAGTTGATCAACTCGCTTGTCAGCCGCTTAAACGACATCCAGTTTCCGATTGCGCCGCCGAGATCTAATCGGGTAGTTCCCGCATCTCTGTCGAACTCAATTTCTTCAATTTCGTCCTCATCGTCAGAGCTCTGTGCGCGATCTTGCTGAGTCAAGAAAAGCGGCTTGAGACCGTTCATTTTTTTGTCCAGTGGTTGCTCCCTAGCAAACACAGCTATATAGCTGAGTAGCAAGCACTTTACGTGATTGGGCAGCTGAGACAGAAAGATCCCGTCGTATTCAATATGCCACGCCCAGTTCAGTGCCATTTTCTTAAGCACCAGGTGCATCAGGTTTCGGTTGTCGGGGAACGCAGTACCTGGAAGGCGCTTTAAACGATAGATAATCGTCTCCATATCCGGATCGCCCCCAGATTCACCATTTGCTGTATTATCTGTACTGGCAGTGAGCCAACTCCGAGGAGCAGGGGGCCCTACTGTCGGACGGGTGCGACGAACGCCTATGGCTGTGCGCTGAGCCACCGGACGAGGTCGCGGAGGTTGTGTTTCGGGGATCTCAAGAAGATTCCGCAGCGAGGGGTGGACGGAACGTGGAGCTAACGTTGATTGAGGGCGCCGAGGTGTGGCATCTTCAGAGCTTGGCGGTTGTGTGCGACGAAGGTGAGAAATGAGGTCGTTTACTGAGGTTGTAGAACCTCCAGATGCTCCAGACGTGCCATTTTGATTTGATCCCAGTGCGAGACTGTGGTGTGCCTGGGCAGAGGGCTTGAACTGAAAGCGCTGGTGCTTTTTGGGCATGAGGTTGTTGAGGGGAGATGCGGCTCCGCGACTTATCAATTTATCGGCTTATCGGCCGTTAAGTAGCCCGCGGAATTCCCCCGGCCGAATGGCCCGGGGCCAGGGGCCATTCATCACGCTGACTCACAATGCCATTATTTGGGGGCCCAAACAGTGTGTCATATACTCTGGATGTAAGCAACTCCACTGTGAACCTCGTATTTTATAGTGATGTTGGCTGACATCGCTAGACATAAGTAGCAACATTGGGAGATAGCCCAAGCAAAGAACATAAGCCTCGTCATCGATGTATAGTTCTAAGGTTTTCACCGCTGATGCAATTTAAGCAGGTCATAAAATGTTTTGTACAGTATTGATACACTCTATTCACAAGGGTCTAGATGTCCCGAACCCAGGAGTCATCCTTCATGTGGCCCTCACGCTTGTGGCCTTCTGCCAACCAGGTATCGACCAAGCCCTCCTTGGGGTCTTCGTCAGGCAAGCCCCGAGAGCGGCGTACCTCTAGTACAAGGTTGCGCACTTTCAGGGTGACTTCCTTGCGCAACTCAACCGCTTCTTTGTGAGTCAAGAGCTCATCGCTCAGGACACCCACGGGGAGATCTCGAGATTCAGGGTTGCTCTTTTCAACCTTTGCTCTCAACTCCCGCCAGCGTGATCGCATCTCTCCGAAGACACTTTCTGTGTCCACCTTGGATCCAAATGTGACATCCACTTGCTTGCCGGGCCGGGGGAGGAATCGTGGGAATTCTCGGCTTTCATGCATGACGTTGTCGAATCCTTCAATCCACATCGGGACTACGTCCGGACATTCCTGAGGCTCAAGGATAAGACGCGCGATTCCCCATTTGAAGTAGCGCATGGTTTTCCGCGGCGATTGGTGGATCTTGCCCTCGGGGAAGATGTGGACCCACGAGTTCGAGTTGCATGAGTATGCTGAAGGGGCCAGGTGAGAATCCTCTCCATCGGTAGTATAGGCGACCGAGAGATCGGAGAATGGGTCCACGCAGACGTTTTGCCGACTCCAGCGCTGAAGCTCGGGTGCGGCGCGGTGGTGGTCGACGGGGAAAGGACCCTTCGATAGTAGGCGAATGGCTTCGGTGATGGCGGGTTGGCCTAAGCCACCGAATTTGGAGTGTGCGGAGCGGTGGCAGGGCAGGACTTGGCCCATGGTGAAGAAGAGAGAAAGTGGCCTGGGATTAAGTCCAATTAACAAGGTGATCACAGAGCGCCCCCAGCAGATTGTGTAGATACCTTGTTTGATAGCAGATATCATAGCTTCCGAATGACCATCGTTTATTCCAGAATCGCATTGGTAGGATACCCCAAAGTAAAGGGTCGTCCATTCTGATATACCGGCGCAATGTCAGCTATGTTCTTAGTTTTGGCACTCTTCGCGCCTCGTCAACCAATATCGATGTAGGGACGTACACGCTGATGTGATTTGAAACTACATTTTCACAACTTTATTAGTATTGGAACGGAGGTAGGATTCTGCGCTGCGACTTTGACATACCTGTGATCAATCCTTTTGTTCGTTGCGACGAATCTTTGCGCGAGTCCAGTAGCGCGGTAAATTCCTCTTTCCCATGACATTCTGCATGGCACATTGCTGACAGAAACCCGCGACACAGCCCTGCTACTCCCCACATTGTTGTGTTACTGAAGGCCCGCCAGGGAAGGGACGGGCAGTCCGCCGTTGCGTTGGAGTCCATGGTGGCAGGCGGATTGCTATAACCGATCCATAGACAAGAGGGAGATTCGCGTTCCGAGGTGGCACCCGGGATATTAAGGTGGCTGCAAAAATGTGAATCAACAATTGAGCGGAGAGTGAATTCCAGAAAATTGTCGCGTCCCTAAATCATTCGGAATCACATGATTTTGGTTGGGGTAAGTGTTTACGGAATCATTTTGACATTACCGCAGTCCAATCATTTTTTTAAAAAACAATACACTAGCTGATTTTAATTACTCCTCAATTTCACTCTCTGACGATACAATAATCTCCTATATTGGCTCTGCAATTGGTCGAGGAACAAGAAGAGTTTCCTCCGCTCGTCCTATACCTCCGGTGCACGGGCCAATTACACTCCCGACTCGGAGCACGATTTTCTCCCTGCATCCTCACAGCACCAACAACCAAACATGTTCAAGTCAACTCAAGCATTATTCGGTGGTCTTCTATGGTGCGTTTGGAAGCGGCTGCATATATACTACCAGAACTGACATTTTTGGAATAACAGGAAGACCCCGTGGCGTCTGTCTTCCCCTCAGAAGGCTCGCCAGCGCAAGCGCTTGCGCTCCGTGGACCGCGTCGTCGACACCCTGAGCGCTGCTCTCGAGCGCAATGGCCAGACATCTAAGGCCGTGACCCGCTGGTACGCCGAGATGCCCCGCGAGGAGGAGATGCTCCCCAAGGACAAGTACACTCTGTTCGACAAGAAGGAGAAGAGCTACCGCAAGAGCATTCACAGTACGTTCTCATCCCGGCTTTACCGGACAAATACCCGATTCTCCGAAATCATCGGCTAACGATCTTTCTTTTCAGAGCTGCCCAAGTGGACTCGTGTCAGCCAGCGTGTCAACCCCCCCGGATTCTAAACGGATTCCCACACCCCCCGTACATGTACTATACATCCGACATTCGACTCTGGCCGGGGACATGTCGGAGCGAAAACAACATATGGACTACCGGAGTTTTGGCTTTTTGGACTTGCAGCGAGGCCACTTTGAGGAAGATGGTGGCTTACAATGTTCCATTATTACCCCAGCGCTTAGATCAGGCTTTCAATTCAAATGCATTTCGACAGGAAAATCCCGTTTCCGCCAATCCGGCTTTTCCTAGAGCAATACTAATAATCAGAAGCCAAGAGACTCACAACGAGCGTATGGGATGGCATAACGAGTGTTGATTTGGTTGGGTAGGAGATATTGTTGAGATATCATGCAGGGGGTGGATTGGTAAGAATATGAGAAGAGCTGCTAGTTCCCAGCTAGTCATGAGACAAGTGCAGGCGAACTTGTGACGTTGTTGACATCAAGATTTGGGATGAATTTGCCCGCAACCGGACGACAGGTCCTGTTTATTTGCGATACCACCTGCTTCACCTTTCCTCGATTCACTCGGCCTTCGTGGAGAGCTTTATGGATTCGATATCCTCGATGAACTTGCTGCCAATCTTCAAGCTTCTCTTGCCATCCTGCGCCTCCCTCGTACCAGGCGTTCTTCTGTGCAGTAGACATCTGGAAACCCTGAGGAGGCTTGGGCAGAGCCCAGCAAGCTGGGTCAATTCGGCCATCAGGTGGTTCCTCCGCTGAATCCTCGTACAATGTGATAGTGCGAATGGCCTCCCGCACACCAGAAACCTTTCTATGTTCATTGACTGTTGCGCGCCAGGAGTCGATCCGAGGCGTATGTGCTCTCTTCCTATTTGCAACGGGATATTTTGGTCTTGGGGCCAGAATTGGCTCTGGGTAGGGAACGTTGAACCGTGGATCTCCCCATTCTCGGCGTGCATCAGTGGGCACTCTGGAGATGGGGTCGTACACAATCCATGTCTCCCTGTTGATCCAATGATTTGCAAGTAAGGCAAAATGGTATGGCTTTTGTCCAGGGGTGAATTCATTGAACACCCACACAAGTTTACGGTCCAACTTTTCCAGCAATCTGACCTCCCAATCACTCAACTTATCCACGGCACCTCTTGTCTTTTTCTGGACCTGATCCGCGGGCACAAGTGATTCTTTTGGTTTGGCAGACTTGCCTTTCAAACGGGGTAGGGAAGAATAGCTTTGGTCACACATCCGCTTCTGCCCGCAGATGGATAGCCATTCATCGTCTAATGTTGGTCTTCGAGGCGATTTCCCGTGGCCCTGTGGTTGACTCCTCGCTGGAGCTGAATTCCATTGAAATGTCCTGGTATATGCCCGCCCTTCGTTGGCACACAGAATCTGGTTGCCAATGAACATCGTGGACGAAAAGGAGATCTGGTCCTCGGAAATATGCAGGCTTCCTCTGTCGTGATTGCTCGTCTGTTTTGAAGGGCACTGAAACGAGGAGCTCTCCTCGGAAGGGTAGCTGGCTAATAGATCTGTCATTGGAGTTCCAGGGGGACCAGATGAATCGCCTTGATTGTGCAAGCTTGCCCCCTTTGGTCCCAACTGCATTCGGGCTGACCACCCGCAGTACCTTTGTCTATGACCCCGTCGATCCGGTACCTTAGTGTTCGGTGGACGAAAAGGGGGTATCGGGTCGGCTTTTGCAAACTGGTACTCTGCATGTTCCACAACAGAATCAACCTGGCACGATATATGTTGATTCACTCCATCTCGCGACCAGGGAATGGATCCGCGGGCATGATAAGATCGACGCTGCCGGGAGGGAAGTGACTGTATCCTGAACTGAGCCAGCGATGCACGAGTGGCTGATCTTGCTGTGTCGGGGAAGCGAAAATGTGGGTTGCTTGAACTGTTGTCACTGGCTTGCATGGGTTCCCTGTAAAGCTCTTCCAGAATTGAGCGAGTGATGATTGGTTTGGGATCAGCCACTATCACCTGCTGCACCGGTGGTGGATCATGTGTTTCTGAGCTCACTTGTGGCATCTGCACGGTCACAGGTAATGGGGCGTGTGGCGGCGAAAAGCCTACCCCCAAACCGCCATGGCACTGGGGTCGAGCACATGGATTCCAAATCTCGTCTGCCGTCGGGAAGTCCTCGTAGCTCTTGAGACAGTCTGGTAGCCACCAAAGTCTGCGTTTCTGTCGCCGACGCTTTTGCCGCTCGATGTCACCAGGGTCCCACCAAACCCAGCTATAGTCGTCTCGAGTAGACTTCCACGCCATAGAATCCCAGACCCATGCGAGGCAGTCACGGACAGCCTTTTTGTTCCTCTCGTGGGTCGGCCGTGATACCCAGCCGTACCATGTGCGTGCATACCGAGTGTTGGTGGTCTTGCCGGCCTTCAGTACCTTGTTTCGGTTGAAATGCCTGATGAACTTGCCAATCTTCCAGAACAACACGGCAAGAATGAAGATTCCAACTGTTCCTGCGAATAGCTCTATGAAAACCTTCGAATCAATCGACTTGTCCACTCGGACTGGGATGCTTGGCGAGTTCTTTGGCGAACTTGGGAGGCTGGGTGCGAATGAATGACTCTGTCGAATGGCAAATGACGGCATTGGGCCTGAGGTTCGGCTATGAATATTTCGAATGCTGCATTTGGGGTGTCTTGTGAGGTCAATTTTGGGAAAGTTGCGGATGAAGGAAACAACGAAACACCGTAGTTGCTCGCTTCGCCACTAACTCCTAATTCCAGGTTGGTGAAGTAGAAAGGTACGTGTATGCCTAAAGGGTACTGTCATTCCTACTGAGGAGAATATTGAGCGGTGATCATATACTGCGAGGGATCTTGATGCTCCCAAACGCTACATCTTCTACCTCCCAACTGGATACCTATTTGACCTTGGGAAGAGCTTAGAATAGCTCGATACATCCAAGGGTACGCCTTTTTCCTTTTCGTTTTCACGAAATTCATCATCATCTGCAAAGCTATGCCTGAGATCTCTAACGATATCAACCTAGATCTTCATCTTGGTCATTCAGGGCTTGTCGATACCACAACCACTGCTTGGAAGTAAGCAGGCTTGTATAACAACCTCGGAAATTGTTGAAACATTTGAATTGACGGAGAAGCCTTGGCTATGTGTGACAAAAGCCCAGGTGGAAGTTGAAAGATTTGTACCCAATGCGTGCAGTCAAAAACACAAATCACTACTGCAGATCATAACGTCACTATATTGTGGAGAGTGAGAAATGAGTGCATCAGATCAGATGAGTATTGGGACTCACGACTGCCTAGTGCCCAAGTGATTGTTTTGTCTGCAATGATGAAGAGCCGGTATCTCGACCATTGTACGTGCACTCTGTGCATGGGAACGGAAGCACCCCTATATACTTACGTTGATTGGCGGCTCAGCCCATATTGTGTCATCTATTTCTGGTGCAGGAGTTGATTTGGTTACGCAAGATGTGCTAATGCTGTCTCAGCCCGTTTTCCAAATAACCAGATCTTTGAACCCAACGGCTCAAGTTTGGGTCGAAGTCGAGAAATTCTTGACTAAAAAAATCCATGCGTGGAGAGAGGAGCATGCGTCCTACGCGTGGAATCATGCGGTTGTGGCCTCGTATTGAAGACCCGGCTCGATCGGTTGTGGAGAAGCTTGCTATTCAAATCAAAACTCCACACGAGTCAAGCCTTCTTGTCGATATAATGCTCTCTCATCCGGATACAGACACCTGTGCATACTGTGATACGTCAAGATTTGGACGAGATTCCATTGCTGTCGGGAAGGGAAAAGCACTGCAGCAACCCATCGTAACGTACGTCGATCAAGACGCAGCTCGGTATGTCATCGACATTTCACACATCAAGTACGGGACCTTTCGTTAGCTTGGCACCAATCTTAGAAGCAGATCTAGACGCCGGCGATTGACTCGGTGGCAAAACCTTGAAATGACGCGGAAGACCAACGTTCTGATATCAAAGTGACCTGTCGAAGTCGTGCTGTATTCCTTTGGTCCGTAATTCCGATTTTCACATGCGAACCTCGTAAATATTCGCTGTCATGATCCAAGGACGAAGGGATATCGATATCAGAGCAGTTCAGAGCAGTGATCAGCGGTTCGGGACAGCCGAAACGAACTCCTTCCGAAACAGGCAAGCGGCAGGTCCACAGCCACACCGCTCGGCCACTCCTTGCTTACTAGCCACAAACTAGCCACGCACTAGCCACCGTGGCTCCAGTCAGTGGCTGTGCTATTGAAGTCAAAGGGCAAACAAGGTTCCTCCTCGTCTTTCCTTTTTGTTGGGCTTCACGCTCTGCATACACATGCCGAGGCCGTGACAACCTCTGACATAATTGCAACATCATGCCATAAACATCGTGTCCCCGCTTTTCTGATCACATTTGACGCCAATGTCCTGAATCTGACTTCCAACCGCTCGACGATCAGGTTTCCCTTTGCATAGATTTGCATCACGGCGTCACAAAATCTGCCCAAGCTATCTTCAGGCAAAAGCAAAAAATCCCGCATCTCCTGGATATACGGCCGCGGCCCCACCTCGGATCCGAGAAGAACGTACATTTGTGACTTGATTTATTGAGATCGACGGTGATCATCCAGCCCTAAAGCGGGATCTGCTGGGGGTCACTCGGTGATTGTGAGTGAAGCTTGTCCTCGCGTGCATGAGGGTGCGGTTGAACACATGGAACCCCTATCTGCTCTCCACTCTGAAGCGTAATTGTGTTTGGGCCAAGTGAGGCTGAAGTTATGTGTCAGACTTGTGGCTAGTACGGCTGTCTGCTCTGCTATTCACCTTCAAACAGGCTTCTTAGGCAACACCTTTCGACATCAGCCCTCACGAGAGAATGGATGACCGGCGTATCCCAAAAATGGTCCTTCGAGAACTGCCATCGGTATACTACCGGAGTTTCCGATTGATTGACAACGTCCCCACTTGATCTCGTATGTAGGCGCCACATGTTACCGTTAGGGTGTGGCTTGCAGCTTCTAGCCAAACGAGTTGGATCCCTGCAAAGCTAAACATTGCGGTCTACTCCTCACCCCTTGATATGGCTCGAGAGTCATACCTTGACTAGGTTTGACGAAAACCGGTACACTAATGGCGAAACTTTGCCGCGGTCATCATGAGATACATTCAAGCTTAGCGGCAAGTCGATTACGAACCGAAGGATTCAAATATGGCATTCCCGAGTGGCCTAATTGCAGTGAATGGCGGAGTTCCGGCAGTCATTTTTCCCTGACTACCAGCATGACCCCGCTGCCTGATCCGTGCACGGAACTATTGAAAGAATAAACCTCATGTCTCATCCATCCCATCTGCTTGAAGTCCTGCGCCTCGCATCCAAAACACCCATCCCGGTACATCGACATCAATCATGCATGCCAAGCCGATTTTCACGATGTATTTGTCACTTATGCCGGTATTAACAGAGACAGTGCAAAGTGGTCGAATCAAATGTTCAAGGGAGGTAAGTGAACTCTACCTCGAGCATAGGCCGGGGTCGATCCTAGCAAGGTTTCAGATCTCTTGCAGGGCATCTTCGATCCCTCAGATCTCACAACTACTCCACTATCCATGCTGAGATGCCAGGCCGCGTACCCGTCGATCAACCCAAACCGATCATAATAAATGCCGCCCCACTGTTCGGTCCCATACTACTGGAACGTGCTTCCGCAAGGATCCTGCGCTTTACCGGGACACTTTACTGAGCTCATAATTTTTTATTTTATTATTTCTCTGCGAACATCATAGCTGCCTTAGCGGTCCCAGGAACCGGGACACCGACTATCTCAGCGCTAATCCCGTACTTTTGGACTGTGGCGATATCCTCTCGGACCCATACTCTCTAGCACTACCAAATTGAGCGTATGGGTCCAACCTTTATCGGAAATCGACCCTCAAAGTCTGCGTGAGGTATATGAAGGCCCGGGCATGGCCTTCATCTGGACTTCATTCTTATGTGCATTCTTCTCAAACCAAACCGGAATCTTCAATCATCTACTACATCCTAAGGTTCTTTACCATTACTTCTACCTCTTTCTGGCTTTCTGATTGAGACGGGGCTTTAATTCTACCTCTCATCTATACCTCAAGGATATCTTCGTCATTTTTGTCCCTCTATTGGATCAAAGCAGAAACCATACCCGCGGAAATCTCACACGTTCTATGCTTTTGCAAGGAACCCACTCAAAACAAATTAAGAAATGGCTGCCCGTGAATTTTCTCTATCTTTCGAGATTACACCCCCAACGGCAGCTCCACCCGGCCGTCCCTTCACCATGCCTGTGGTCATTGCTGTGAACCCAATCGGAACGCCTGCCCAAAACGTCCAGCATCTTGTCGTGAGCGCCTCCCTCCGCGATGAAGCCGGCTCAGGAGCCGCGGCAGGCCTGAGCGGCAACCTCACTGCAAGTGTCCGCAGCCGATCCGACAACGCAATGAGTGGTTATGCAAAGTTCAGCCCACTTACCATCTCGCAACCGGGGAAATTCCGCCTGCGCGTGATGCTCAGTGCTGCTTCCTATGGGGGAGTGGTTACGAAGGAGTATGTTGATTCGACGGTCATTCATGTGCACGCCGGCGCGGCTGCCCAACGGCCAAGTGGGTCTTTCCCCTTTCTGCATTATATCGTTTTGGTCGCTTTGGGACTCTTTCCCGTATTTCTAGCCCCATGTCCCGAGGTCCCTCCTTTCGATCATCACCCCTCTCCCGCTATAACGGTTCTCTTCAAAGTCGGGACCTAGTGGCCGCCATACTGGTCCAATTATGATATTTTGCTGATACTCATTTTATTTAGCTTCGACTCAAGTGGCGCGACTTCAGCGGCTCACGGCTGAAAACATCGATATTACTGCAGCCAACATTGCTGCGTGGCAGAGCGCGTGATTGAGAGGGGAAGAGTTTTCCATTCATTTCTGTGGCGTTCTTCGGCGTTGCCTTTTACATTCAAAGTTTTTGATTAGCTTGTTCACATTGTGCCACGAGGAAATGAAATTAATGTGGTTCCATTGAAGACATGCATTTCCCCTAGTGTCTCGGGTCCCATTTGCTCCAAATTTCGGAGACTTTCTCCATGTTAATTTCATTGCATCGATCACTTCGATTTAGCGTCGCCAAATCTCGCTCGGGTGTTCGATCCCACCTATCACTGCAACGTAAGCTCTTGAACAATTGAATAATTTGCTATTCGATGAGGATTTGATATTTTGTGCAGAAACCTGGACAGTGAGTATATAACGCTAATTATATCCCCTGTCACCTCGGATGGTTCCACTGTAGAAGGTTTGCCATCGGCTCTATGTGGCACTCTAGTTGGCACGCACTCGGGGCTTAGATTCTTTAGGTTCATTAGAAAGAGAGCATTGATCCGGCCTAATTTTCAGAACGTAAATTCTCAGGCCCAACGCTCACCCGGCAATGATGTTCATGATGGTCTTAGCGCCGCACCAAGGTCGGCAATCTGTGTTTTAAGACTTTGCTCGCTACGCTATGTAACTTCACGGGTTATAGCGTTTTTTTGTTGACGATCACCCAATAGTGTGAGTGTTGAAGGATTGCTCTAACCCGATCGTCTCGACTGATCGATCAGTCCATTCACCGATCCTCTTCGCCCTCCTTCGCTCTCTCTCGCTCCCATCGCTCGATGCCTGGCCCCTGCATTACTTGACCGTTTATTTGCTACTCGTAGGGGCTAGATGCGTTCTTCGCCGAGATCGGTCTGTAAGCAGCGGGTGCGCCCGTAATTGTTCCAGATTCCACAACGAACATTGGTGGCGCACATTGTGAGATCAGAAAACCAGCCAACTCAAAACAGACATCAGGAAAGAACCAAGGGCGCATATTATTCTGGCCAGGTAGATTCCTTGCTTTGATGCATCAAGGAAACTAACTCTGCTGGTATCACTCGTACCGTACACATATACACAGCTCATGAGATTCTAGGGGAGGACCTCAGGAATATCGTGACTTGTTCCAAGGCCCTCGAGTTATTACGAGATTTTAAACATCTACTCCACAGAGCAAAATTTATTTCCCTTACCGGATAAGCTTTCAAACCGGTGGTTAACTAAAAACAGGCACCGTGCTACCTGCAGATTGAACGTTAAACGTCGAACCTGGTGGATTTGCGCGTCTTTGCTGATTCGGCGATCAAAAACGGCGTTACGGGTGGGTGCCTACATGAAGCATGACTACCTGTGTCACTCGTGCAAGCCTCAGCAGATTTTGGGCCCAGCCCTCTCAGTGGGGGCGGTTTTTATTTTGGTTGTGCTTTCGAGGCTGTGGCTGATTCCAAATTCGATCGAACACGAAATGCAAACCGCACTGCTTTTAAGCTGGTACTAACCTTGGAAGGTACCTGATTATGTTCGAATGTGAACGGATATCGAAAATCAATTTGAGCTCAGATTGTAGTGTACATCGGTGTGTGAAACCCCTGTTGAATCATGCTTGGTTGCGGAGTGATCCATGGATGTGAGGCGAAAAAAAACCTGTTTCGGTTAGACGAGATACTCCCAAAATTGTCATGGGGCCCGTTCTGCAGACACATTAACCACATCAGGTTAGCATCTCATTTCTTCAGGGCGCTAAAGGCACGAGATGCGAGTATTCAAATTAAACAATCTAGATTGCGAGTGGCCCTAGGATTACTGTTTTTCACAGGGGAAGTCTCTTGAAATTCTATCGATTTTGCGAAATTCCCAAAATTTCCTCTATTTTGGTTTTCCAAGTCCGCATATTGTGGACTATTGATGTATAGGATGGAGATCGGTCTTTTGTTTATGCAGACGAGTCAGCATGATACCCGTTCGTTTTGATCATCTCTACAAAGTACTCTCAGATGAGTCTTAGTAGTGAGTCACCCGGGCAGCTCTTTGGTTCGAGCACTACACGTGCAGCTCATGGTGTATGTATTCAACCTGGTCTTTATAACGCGACTTTCTATCTGTCTATCTGTCTATCAGTTAATCTCACTCATTGCGGCTTCTGCATATCTAATCTCAAGCCCTGAATATCTATCAAGTTCGACCATGGAGATGGGCTAGTGCCTTTCAGTTAATACTTCAAATATTTCAATCAATCTCCCTCCATATCCTGCTCACGATGTCCGGGCGACACCATAGAAGACATCACACCTGGCCTCACTGTGGCTCAGAGCTATGCATGCGTGAACCCCAGGGCTTAGGTATACATGTGTCCAAGCTAGACGATGGTCCTGCAACCTACATCGCTTCGTCGATCGTCCCACCCACAGCGTACCCCCTCACAACAGATGAACTCCTTTGCGACGATATGGGAATGCCAGAACTATCCCGCCAGCCAAAGCGGATAACCCGTTCTTGGTTCAGGTCAGGCGAAAACAAAAGAAACGAGGAGTTTTCATTATCGGGATCCCCTGTGCCAACTTGGAAGCATGCGCCCCGGCGTGTATTTCGCCGCTTGACTCGTCGACCGACCTTGATCAAGAGTAGATCTCTCTTTGTCGTGCCGTCCAAATCAATGACCATTCAGCCAAGCGTTAGCTCTGCTTACATACCCCCGCAAGGCTTATCTCGGCAGATTGTGATTGTGGATTTCGACAGGGGACGTTCGCCTAACTCTGGGGCTGACGCAGCACGATTTATGGCGGAGAGAAGGCATCGCAGATGCCACTCTGAACAACCGCGTGCATGGCGAAGACCGAGTGCAACCATTTGGCCGCTTCGGGAACAGGAGGAATGAGTTGCTTGATTTTGTTTGATCGGTATATCTTCAGCGAAGGTGTGCTACCTTTGGTCCTTGTGTATTTCTTCTGCATTTCTCGCGGCATTCGTTCGGAAGGAGTTTTTGTGATAAAGACCCGAAAAGTCCTCTTGGACTTTAGGAGAATATTAGCTCATAAAGTGTGCCCTGGTGGCTCAAACACAGTCGAATCAGTCCAGCGTAAGAATAAAACATGCTACCCGCAGGTGGTATCAACGATCATACGAGCTTGTTTTCTGTTCAGGTAGATCCTTTGGATGCCCTTGGACAAGACGAGCTACATCCGAGGATATCATACCGTATCATCATCAACCGAGTCCCGGATGTTTGCTGAAGTCATCATCGAGATATTTCGAAATCGGCTTTGGTCCGTCATCTGCAAGAATCACAATAACACAGATGAGCAGGGGTCTCAGTGGCAACAGGAAGCCCCGTGCTGCTATGGTGGCGCAGGCCAAAGGGCCAAAATAAGATCCTCCTTCAGAAGAAGAGTTCATGGAAAGAGAGCAAGGACTGGAGAAGGAAACATGTGGACACGCGACCTTGGCAGGCGGCGAGAGACCGGGCCACCTGGGCAGGTGGGGACTTCGGGACTTGGCAATCCTGACCAATCAACGCGTCTAGAGCCCCCTCCGGGTAATTTAAACGCCCGCTGTATCCACCCCTCGTTTGGTTACCAGCGGAGCGCCTGGGCTGTTTCGACGACATCCTTTCCCATTGACTACTCTAGAGCTTGGTTCCACACACTGGACCTGGGGCAAAGAGCCATGCTCGCATCGTTTGGGTTTTCTCAGGTTGGACCTGAAACCTGAGTCAGCAACACGTGTTTCATCCATGTCCTCTCACGGTCACACAGGACAAACATCTCTTTACAACGCGTCAGCGGACGTGGTCTCCATGGGTATATATTGACTCAATTGTGTACTACCTAGTAAAAGGGGTAAAATATCAAGCTGGCCATCGTCCACGGTGTATTGAGGTGTAATAGGCTACACACGTTAGCAGCTTGCTCGCAGACCATATCGAAACTAAATCCCAACTTGGAAGCTATCCTGTAAATTTAGGTGGATGCCTTGGTGATTATTGATATGATCAATCCCCGCGAGAGTCGGAAGAGAGAGGGAAGAAAGAATAGGGTCTTAGGAAAGAGAGAGAAAGGAGAGAAGAGAGAAAGAAGAAGAAGAGAGAGAGTAGGAAAA